>SJYO01016970.1:90891186-91052734 GCA_006410555.1 Capra ibex
TTGGAGTAAGGTATCAAGTAGTCCGTGAGATAGATAGTCTAGATCCGGGAATTTAGATAAAGAGTGAAGGTGACATATTAGTATTCCCTAAACTAAATCCAGTATGGACTTACCAGATCGCCAAAAGGGATAAAAGAAGTTAAACTCAGACTTAAACCATTATTCCTCAAGTACTAGATTCGGTGTCAGTCCAGGACCAGAACAAAAACAACTGACATATCTCGAAGAGGTAGAAACCGACCTTTCTTATATTAGTCAGACTAAAGCCATAACTGGTAGACCACTACAGGTACACATCTCAGAAGAGAACACAAAAACCCTCTCTCACAAACGATACTCGTCGCGTAAAAGAACCGTTTTGAGATAATCAGAAACGGGACGAAGGAAGGCGTAAGGTCCCGGTTTAAACGGACAATAAGGTCCACAAAGAACTGAAGGATGAAAACGTAAGGTCAGGGGATATTACTTTTCCTGTAGAAAAAGTCCACAATCAAGATTTTCCAGAACATCCAGAAGTATTTTGGTAAGTTGAAGTCGAAGAAGTCATAATGACCAACCCCGTATCTAAACCTATTGACACTATAACTTACCAAACGGAACCTCTGCTTGTCTCTAGTAAGACAGCAAAAACTCTAACGTAGGTTCATGACGTAAAGCCTGAGAAAACAACTGGTACTACCGATGAGGTAAAGAAGACTCCCTAAGGACGGGCGTCATCATCTATATTACCAGTAGACTCAATTTAAGTGGGAAAGGTCAGGTAAAATCAAGCGACTAAGGATCTTACAGCTGCAAGTGGGAACAGTAGAGAATAAACTGGTGAAGGTTAAACGGAAGAAAGTACCTGGACTGCAAAGTCCAAGGATACGTCATAACGAGAATGTCGTAGTCTAGAACGAAGATAGTGGTCAGTGTAAGTGTCGATCCATAACAAAAACGAAACCGAAGTAGGGAAGTAAGAAAGACCTCAATAAAGAGGTGACTAGAGGTCATCGTACAACCCGTGGATGACTGGACCCCTCAAGGAGAAAACCATAGGATAGTAAAACGGAAAAGTATGGCAAGTACCCCAAGAGTACCGTTCTTATGACTTCACCGAACGGTAAGGGAAGAGGTCACCTGGTGTGAGACAGTCCGGAGAGGTGGTACTGGGTGGGCAGAACCCAACGGGACGTTCGTACCGAACCAAAGTAACTCAATCTGTTCCGACACCAGGATCACACTATTCTAACTGATCAAAAGACACTCATACCAAAGACACACAGACGGGAGACTACGGGAGAACGTTGTGGATGGTAGAATGAACCCAAAGAGAATAGAACCCGCACCCCATAGAGAAGTGTCGATGAGGTCGTTTCGTGTCGGCGACGAGGAATGGAACCTGCTTCCCATAGAGGAATGGCGACGGTAAGGACTGGAAGTTGTACCCTATCGAGGAGATCCGGGAGGACACGGACGAGTCGGTGGTGAGGAGCCCAACGAGGAGGACCGGCGGTCGGGATCGGAGCCCGCACCCACCGAGGAAGGGTCGACGACGGGGACCGGAGCCCGAGCCCCACCGAGGAGTCCCAGTAGCGAGGACCGGAGCCCGTGCTCCACCGAAGAGGGTCGGTGGGGACTGGAACCTGCACCCCACAGAGGAGAGTCGGGGGTGACCGGAGCCTGCGACCCATCGAAGAGGACCGGCGACGGGACTGGAACCTGCACCCCACAGAGGTGGGCCGGCGGTGACTGGAACCTGCGCCCCACCGAGAAGGGACGGCAAGGACGCGGCAGCGTCGGACCGTGAGACCCGGCGACAGGAACTGAAGTCTGCACCCCATCGAAAGCCGGCGCGAGTCACACGGTCGGGCGGCGGCGGCGGCGGACGTGAATATCACGCGACCGGGCGGCGGTGGAATAAAAATTACCAGACACAAACAGGTATTGACCAAAATAAGTTATATAAGTCACAAAAAAGACCGAAGGTGAAGGTCGTAAATTCAAAAGGATAGAGAACCGGACCTTGTTAGAGGGAGGGTCAAACGAAAAAGTAATAGTAAAGAGACACATGATAGATGACACCCTCTGGAATGAAAAGGATTGGACCCACCCATGTAGTCGGAACACAAGGTCTTCACGGATCTCCCTTCCATAGTGTAAAATAACTTTACACTAATCTTTAGACAAGAAAGGATGTGAGAACACAGTTGATCCACCCCTAGTTTGACGAAAATAACAAGATAAATGTAAATCACGGATCCACCGAGTCGGTCATTTCGCAGACGGATGTTACGCCCTCTGGGCCCAAGCTAGGGACCCAACCCTTCTAGAGGACCTCTTCCTTTACCGTTGGGTGAGGACGGAACTTTTAGGGTACCCGCCTCCTCGGACCATCCGATGTTCGGTATCCCAGTGTTTCTCAGCCTGTGCTGACTCACTGAAGCGCAAGTGTAAGTGTAAATTATATTACGAGTTATGGAGTTACAAACTCACATAATTACTGTATTGTTTATAAATCTCTTTACAGTTCTTTGTTCATCATTAAAACTCCTCAATCAGTACCCTTACTTCTGAGTCCTGGGTTCCTGGTTACACTATAAAAAGTAATCTGTAGTCGATAATGTTTACTTGAATTAACATGTAAGTATGAGTTGGTTCTTATGTCCTGACCTTATCTTTAAAATTCTCAATTTCTAGTCACCATCTTAATGGATTGTACTTGAGTGAGTGGTAAACAAAACGACTTCTGTAGGATCCATTACGAAGATAGGATCAAAAACTGGAACCTCTCCTCCGTAAGAGGGGAGATAAATTAAATCTCCCCTCTCATTCTCTCTCAAACTAACTCCGAGACTAAGTGAAGGGGTACTGTAGGAATCAGTGAACCATAAGTCCTAGGTACTTAACAAACTTACTTACACTTACACTTTAGTGAGTCAGCACAGGCTGAGAAACACTGGGGTACCAAACATCGGATGGCCCGAGGAGGTGGGTACCCTAAAAGTTCCGTTCTTATGACCTCACCCAACGGTAAAGGAAGAGGTTACAAATCACTCCCAGTCTATACGTCGACTCGTGTCGATTAGTAATCTTTCCCGTGTCTTTTAATTCCTTATCAGAAACGGATTACTCTATACACTTTTATAGGTATTTATTTTCAAGTCTCCTGTATCGTAAACTGATTGTAAAAAAAAAAGATTTTACAATAACCTTTAGACCTTCGAAAGGTTTTGAATATTTTATAAATCTCAAAGATCGAGGTACAATGAAAGAAAAATAAATATATTTTCCTTTAAACCAATTCTCTAATTAAATATTATATTCAAGTACCTCAAAATGATTAAATTGAATTGCACCCCGGTTGAAAGGGTGTGTCTATTTTTTGACAAAGGTGTGTATATTAAACTCTTAACAGTGATTGTAAACGAAAAGTCTCTATTGTAATTTCGATTAAAACATAAATTAATCTTTATTTATGTACACCTATGAAAACTTGTCACCAAAGAGAAACTACTCTCGAACGGTTATTAATCCCATAAATCCAATCTATCATACCCAAGGTCGTTGTGTCGAACAAGATTTTACGAAGTGTCACTTAGGTGTCTCATGGTTAATACAATACACGTAAAACTGACCTGTAAAATAAAGAGTCTATTTGGATGGATATGGACATGAAGATATACATATTCACACACAATCAAACCCCCCTATAAAAGACGTTAATGTAAAATTACATTTCGTCTGTGTGAACTACATTGTCTTATTGAATGATTTAAACGTATATACACATGACCAGTTTGCCAGTAGAACGTGTTAAAGTAAAAGTTCTTGTCTAAGTCAAGTCAAGTCAGCGAGTCAACACAGGCTGAGAAACGTTGGGCTACTTAACGTCCTTCTGTCCGGAGGGACAGGTAGTGGTTTAGGACCTCAAGTGAGTCTGAGTGCAGGTAACTCAGGCACTACGGTAGGTCGGTAGAGTAGGAGGCAACAGGGGAAGAGGAGGACGGGGGTTGGGAGGGTCGTAGTCTCAGAAAAGGTTACTCAGTTGAGAAGCGTACTCCACCGGTTTCATGACCTCAAAGTCGAAATCGTAGTAAGGAAGGTTTCTTGTGGGTCCCGACTAGAGGAAGTCTTACCTGACCAACCTAGAGGAACGTCAGGTTCCCTGAGAGTTCTCAGAAGAGGTTGTGGTGTCAAGTTTTCGTAGTTAAGAAGCCGCGAGTCGGAAGAAGTATCAGGTTGAGAGTGTAGGTATGTACTGGTGACCTTTTTGGTATCCGAACTGATCTACCTGGAATCAGTCGTTTCATTACAGAGACGAAAACTTATATGATAGATCCAACCAGTATTGAAAAGAAGGTTCCTCATTCGCAGAAAATTAAAGTACCGACGTCAGTGGTAGACGTCACTAAAACCTCGGGTTTTTTTATTTCAGAGTGTGACAAAGGTGACAAAGGGGTAGATAAAGGGTACTTCACTACCCTGGTCTACGGTACTAGAAACAAAAGACTTACAATTGGAAATTCGGTTGAAAAAGTGAGAGGAGAAAGTGAAAGTAGTTCTCCGAAAAATCAAGGAGAAGTGAAAGACGGTATTCCCACCACAGTAGACGTATAGACTCCACTAACTATAAAGAGGGCCGTTAGAACTAAGGTCGAACACAAAGAAGGTCAGGTCGCAAAGAGTACTACATGAGACGTATCATCAATTTATTCGTCCCACTGTTATATGTCGGAACTGCATGAGGAAAAGGATAAACCTTGGTCAGACAACAAGGTACTGGTCAAGATTGACAACGAAGGACTGGACGTATGTCTAAAGAGTTCTCCGTCCACTCCACCTGACCATAAGGGTAGAGAGAGTCTTAAAAGGTGTCAAATAACACTAGGTGTGTCAGTTTCCGAAACCGTATCAGTCAAGTCAAGTCAAGTCAGTGAGTCAACACAGGCTGAGAAACGGTGGGGTACTTAGCGTCGTGCGGTCCGGAGGGACAGTAGTGGTAGAGGACCTCAAGTGATTCTGTGCAGGTAGCTCAGGCACTACGGTAGGTCGGTAGAGTTGGAACCAGTAGGGGAAGAGGAGGACGAGGGTTAGGGAGGGTCGTAGTCTCAGAAAAGGTTACTCAGTTGAGAAACGTACTCCACCGGTTTCATGACCTCAAAGTCGAAATCGTAACAAGGAAGGTTTCTTTAGGGTCCCAACTAGAAGAAGTCTTACCTGACCAACCTAGAGGAACGTCAGGTTTCCTGAGAGTTCTCAGAAGAGGTTGTGGTGTCAAGTTTTCGTAGTTAAGAAGTCACGAGTCGGAAGAAGTGTCAGGTTGCGAGTGTAGGTATGTACTGGTGACCTTTTCGGTATTGGAACCGATCTGCCTGGAATCAGTCGTTTCATTACAGAGACGAAAACTTATATGATAGATCCAACCAGTATTGAAAAGAAGGTTCCTCACAGAAAATCAAAGTACCGACGTCAGTGGTAGACGTCACTAAAACCTCGGGTTATTTTATCAGTTATTTCGTCTTTATCTACAAAAAGACCTTGAGAGAACGAAAAAGGTACTAGGTCCCGTACAACCGTTAATCTAGAGACCAAGGAGACGGAAAAGATTTTGGTCGTACTTGTAGTCCTTCAAGTACATAATTACTTCGGACCGAACCTCTTAAAACTCGTAATGAAATGATCGTACACTCTACTCACGTTAACACGCCATCAAACTCGTAAGAAACCGTAACGGAAAGAAACCCTAATCTTACTTTTGACTGGAAAAGGTCAGGACACCGGTGACGACTCAAAAGTTTAAACGACCGGATAACTCACGTCGTGAAAGTGTCGTAATAGAAAGTCCAAAACTTTATCGAGTTGACCTTAAGGTAGTGGAGGTGATCGAAACAAGCATCACTACGAAAGATTCCGGGTGAACTGAAGTGTAAGATCCTACAGACCGAGATCTACTCACTAGTGTGGTAGCACTAATAGACCCAGTACTTCTAGGAAAAACATGTCAATAAGACACATAAGAACTGTGGAGAAGAATTATAGAAGACGAAGACAATCCAGGTATGGTAAAGACAGGAAATAACTCGGGTAGAAACGTACTTTACAAGGGAACCATAGAGATTAAAGGAACTTCTCTAGAGATCAGAAAGGGTAAGATAACAAAAGGAGATAAAGAAACGTAACTAGTGACTTCCAAAAGAAGACAGAGGAACGATAAGAAACCTTGAGACGTAAGTCTACGAATATAGAAAGGAAAAGAGGAATCGAAAAGTGAAGAGAAGAAAAGTGTCGATAAACATTCCGGAGGGGTCTGTCGGTAAAACGAAAAAAAGTAAAGAAAAGGTACCCCTATCAGAACTAGGGACAGAGGACATGTTACAGTGTTTGGAGTAAGGTATCAAGTAGTCCGTGAGATGGGTAGTCTAGACCTCCACTTCAGCGAGTTAGTACAAGCTGAGAAACACTGGGGTACCTGACATCGGATGGTCCGAGGAGGGAGGTACCCTAAGAGGTCAGTTCTCATGACCTCACCCAACGGTAACGGAAGGGATCCCCTAGAAGGGCTGGGTCCCTAGCTTGGGCCCAGAGGGTGTAAGGTCCGTCTACGAAATTGGAGATTCGGTGGTCCCTTCGGGGATAGATGTGGTAATTTAGATAAAGAGTGAAGGTGACATATTAGTATTCCCTAAACTAAATCCAGTATGGGCTTACCAGATCGCCAAAAGGGATGAAAGAAGTTAAATTCAGACTTAAACCATTATTCCTCAAGTACTAGACTCGGTGTCAATCGAGGACCAGAACAAAAACAACTGACACATCTCGAAGAGGTAGAAACCGACGTTTCTTATATTAGTTAGACTAAAGCCACAACTGGTAGACCACTACAGGTACACATCTCAGAAGAGAACACAACAACCTTCTGTCACGAAAGATACTGGTCGCGTAAAAGAACCGTTTTGAGATAATCAGAAACGGGACGAAAAAGACGTAAGGTTCCGGTTTAAACGGACAATAAGGTCCACAAAGAACTGAAGGATGAAAACGTAAGGTCAGGGGACATTACTTTTCCTGTAGAAAAAGCCCACAATCAAGATTTTCTAGAACATCCAGAAGTATTTTGGTAGGTTGAAGTCGAAGAAGTCATAATGACCAACCCCGTATCTAAACCTATTGACACTATAACTTACCAAACGGAACCTCTGCTTGTCTCTAGTAAGACAGCAAAAACTCTAACGTAGGTTCATGACGTAAAGCCTGAGAAAACAACTGGTACTACCGATGAGGTAAAGAAGACTCCCTAAGGACGGGTGTCATCATCTATATCACCAGTAGACTCAATTTAAGTGGGTAAGGTCAGGTAACATCAAGCGACTAAGGATCTTACAATGCAAGTGAGAACGGTAGAGAACAAACTGGTGAAGGTTAAACGAAACTAAGTACCTGGACTGTAAGATCCAAGAATACGTTATAACGAGAAATGTCGTAGCCTGGAACGAAGATAGTGGTCAGTAAAGGTGTTGACCCATAACAAAAACGAAACCGAAGTAGGGAAGTAAGAAAGACCTCAATAAAGAGGTGACTAGAGGTCATCGTATAACCCGTGGATGACTGGACCCCTCAAGGAGAAAACCATAGGATAGTAAAATGGAAAAGTACGACAAGTACCCCAAGAGTTCCGTTCTTATGTCTTCTTGTTCAATCTTACACATTTAAAGGTAATGAAAATACACAGACACATAGACTCGGAGGTCCTAGGGGAAAAGGGAAATAATAACCACGTAAGATAAGAGATTCTACTGTCGGAAAGCGGTGTAGTTTAGCAAGTGAGGAAAGGTTGAATTATTTAGAAGGAAATATAGGGTAAGACTAGTATTTATGTAGAAAATTAAATATGGAAGGAACTAAACGACTCTTTTGGATTGAGGACGTTCGTTTCACTAGATATGTATTCGAAGAAAAACCGAAAAATCACAAAACCAATCGTCATATATAAAGAAAATATGAAGTTAGTTTATTCAAGAGTTTTACTAGAGAGGAAGGAAAACTGAACACACAACTATTTTAGATAGTGAAAAGACACCGAATCATGAATCTTTAAAGTCATTGAGTCTGTAAAGGAAATTCCGCAAACTTTCCACTGTAAAAGGATTCAGTCAAATTGTCCACAAGATGATTTAATTGACGGAGTAAGTACAACTACTGAGAGACACGTACAGTTCATACTTCTCTGGCAACGGAGAAAGGACACTACTGGGGATGAACTTTATGTCAAGTAGAGTCGAGATTTGAAGATTCTCAGAGTGCTTGATCACTAACAAGCTCCTGTGTTCCTAGTCTCTATCATTTGTTAAACTTCTGTCTTCACATATCCACGAAGGACACTTACAAGTCTTTTAACGGTTAAAATAACTTTGTTCACGTAAATTCTCTAAAGTACACGTTTATCCAAAAATTCTATCTACGATAGAGCTCACATTATATAAGGTTAGATTATATAAATTATCTCATATTTGTATAAAATATTCGGTATATCAAGTTGTATTAATACTATTCCTTAAAATAAAAGACTATAGTGACCATTACTAAGATTATTAGTCTAAGACCTCTTTTGAAAAAGGATATTAAATATAAAATCTTTTATGTTCGTCTGATAGTCTCTGATTATCATCCAATCATACAATATGTATTGTGAGTATAATATATACTATAGAACAATATATACATTCTCTCGTATATATCCGTAAGATTATACCTTAGACAAACATGTTAGATTGTTATATAATCTAAGTTCTTGTGTAAAAAATCACGTATAGATTTGAGACGAAAGTATAATTTGACTACTGTACTCAAACTGTAAACGTAAGATCAACACGATTTTAATTCAAGATCTTCTAATTCATTTATCGGTCTCGTTGTTACTGAGGTAAAAGTTTTAGTGATGACGAACGAATAATTGTACATGTAATTTTTACAAATTTCGTATAAAAGTACGCTAGTGATCTACACATCCAAAGTGACTGTTCTCGGTAGAAGACTTTCGGAGTATTTGGACTTGGATGGGGTTTGAACCTTTTGGATGGGTTTACAAAATTCTCTGTAGTTTTAGAAATCCATCGAAGTATCTCTAGGGTCACTGGAGTCGGGACGGGTAGAGGGTGCACATTCTTGTTTGTTTCGTTTCTCATCTAAGAGTTTATGAGTTTCTTTCTTTCTCTCAATAATGGTGCACATTTTGTCTATTGGTCCCGATCAAACTTTATACTACGTAGGTTTCGGTCACGAGACCTCCCTACCCACCACCCCCCTCCTTCACTTTCTCCAAAACTCCTACCTCCTCTGTGTACATATGGACATCGGTTAAGTATAACTACATACCGTTTTTGGTGGTGTTATGACTTTTCATTAATAGGAGGACAATTTATTTATTATAAAAAATTTTAAAGTTCAAACGATCTACCCCTTCCTCACAACCGTAAAACCCCACAACTAAACCCTTCTGACCAACCCCTTAAACTTCATTAGTCACCGAAATCATGGTAGTCTTAACTCTCTACAGTAGTACCTTACCGTTCCTCTTGTGTCAAGTCTACCTGATGACCAAGTCAATTTTGTCTCGATAAGACAAGATTGCACTTCGTGTTCCAATTCTGTATGCGAAGTTTGTACTCGACGAAGGAACGTACCACGAAGAAGACCGTCCCTACCCTTTAAAGTAATGAGAGTAAAAAAAGGTACAGAAACCTACGCATTTTAGAATATATAGGAAAGTTTTAGTTTTTGAAAGTGCGATATAACGATCTCTCTATATAAGTCCCCTTTTTATAAATATCTTAAAAACTTTTTATTAGTCACCTTTCATCTTAAATGAATTGGTTAGTCAAGTCAAGTTAGTGACTCAACACAGACTGAGAAACACTGGGGTACCTGAAATCGCACGGTCCGAGGGAACAGATAGTAGAAAAGGGCCTCGAATGAGTTTGAGTTCAGATAACTCGACCACTACGGTAGGTTGATAGAGTAGGAGACAGCAGGGGAAGAGGAGAACGGGAGTTAGAAAGGGTCGTAGTCCCAGAAAAGGTTACTCAGTCAAGAAGTGTAGTTCACCGGTGTCATAACTTCGAAGTCGAAATGACAGTCAGGAAGGTTACTTATAAGTCCCGACTAAAGGAAATCCTATCTGACCAACCTAGAGGAACGTCAGGTTCCCTGAGAGTTCTCATAAGCGGTTTTGGTGTCATCTTTTTGTAGTTAAGAAGTCGCGAGTCCAAAGAAATATCAGGTTGACAGTGTAGGTATGTACTGATGACCTTTTTGGTATCGAAACTTACTTGTTTGGAAACAGCCGTTTCATTACAGATACGAAAAATTTTACGACATATCCAACCAGTATCAAAAAGAAGGTCCCTCGTTCGTCGAAAATTAAAGAACCGACGTCAGTGGTAGACGTCACTAAACCTCAGGTTCTTTTATCAGACAGTGACAAAGGTAACAAAGGGGTAGATAAACGGTACTTCACTACCCTAGTCTACGGTAATCAAAAGACTTACAACTCGAACTTCGGTTGAGAAAGTGAGAGGAGAACGTGAAAGTCGTTCTCCGATAAATCAAGAAGAAGTGAAAGACGGTATTCCCACCACAGTAGACGTATAGACTCCAATAACTATAAAGAGGGCCGTTAGAACTAAGGTCGAACACGAAGTAGGTCGGACCATAAAGAGTATTTCATGAGACGCATATTCAATTTATTCGTCCCACTGTTATATGTCGGAACTGCATGAGGAAAGGGTCAAACCTTGGTCAGACAACAAGGTACAGGTCAAGATTAACAACGAAGAACTGGACGTATGTCTAAAGAGTCCTCCGTCCAGTCCACCAGAGTATAAGAGTAGAGAACTTCTTAAGAGGTATCAACAAAAAATAGGTGTGTCAGTTTCCGAAACCATATCAGTTATTTCGTCTTCATCTAAAAAAAGACCTTGAGAGAACGAAAAAGCTATTAAGTCACTTACAACCGTCAAACTAGAGACCAAGGAGACGGAAAAGATTTTAGTTAAACTTGTAGACTTTCATTACCAAGTGTATGACTACTTCGGACCGAACCTCTTAAAACTCGTAATGAAATGATCACACACCATACTCACATTAACACGTCATCAAACTTGAAAAAAACCACAACGGAAAGAAACCCTAACCTCACTTTTGACCGGAAAAGGTCAGGACACCGGTGACGACTTAAAAGGTTTAAACGACCATATAACTCACGTTGTGAAAGTGTCGTAGTAGAAAATCCTAAACTTTGTCGAGTTGACCTTAAGGTAATGGAGGTGATCGAAACAATCATGACTACGAAGGATTCCGGGTGAACTGAAGTGTAAAGTCCTACAGACCAAGAACCACTAGTATGATAACACCAATAGACCCAGTACTTGTAGAAAAAACATGTTAAGAAGACACATAAGAACGGTGGAGAACAATTGTAGAAGACGAAGACAATCCAGGTATGGTAAAGACAGGAAATAACTCGGGTAGAAACGTACTTTACAAGGGAACTATGGAGATTAAAAGAACTTCTCTAGAGACCAGAAAGGGTAAGACAACAAAAAGAGATAAGCAAACGTAACTAGTGACTCCTTCCGAAAGAATAGAGAAGAACGATAAGAAACCTTGAGACGTAAGTCTACGAATATAGAAAGGAAAAGAAAAAACGAAAAGTGAAGAGAAGAAAAGAGTCTATAGATATTCCGGAGGAGTCTGTTGGTAAAACGGAAAAACGTAAAGAAAAAGAACCCCTACCAGAACTAGTGACGGAGGAGGAAGTGGTTACGTGACATAGTTTTTACACAATACGGTCGATACGACAGAACATATATTATCTAAAACATATTACAAATCTAGATTTCCTTATTTGAAATTTTTGGGAGACGAATTACCATGGTATAGTGGGCGGTATGGTAGGTCCAAGATAATGAACGAAGAAGCGGATCCATTCGTTTCCAACTTTCATGGACTTTCCTGGAACCTTATCTATATTTCCAAACTTTGTGTCTGTAATAAAAATTTACCGTTGTTTCTCTCTCTGTCTACCGACAAGGGAAATGTATAACATTATTGTTGGTCATGACAGTTAATTTTATTCTGTATCGAGTTTTATATTGATTTGGATATGACTCTCACTTTAATGACTCTGTTCTGGTGTCGAGAGAAGTGAAATTTCGTTCCGAAATCCAACACAAGTTTAATCAACCAGTAACTTGAGTGTAAGGGTCAAGCGAAAGGATCATAACTTTAGTAGAATATGTAACTTAGCACAATATTCACTTTTTATCTACTCTGACCGTGGAAATATCCTTAAACAAGAACATAGAGTCAAAGGGAGAAACTTTGTTCAATTACAAAATCT
Source organism: Capra ibex (assembly GCA_006410555.1). Classification (NCBI taxonomy): domain Eukaryota; kingdom Metazoa; phylum Chordata; class Mammalia; order Artiodactyla; family Bovidae; genus Capra; species Capra ibex. Next base: position 90,903,566 of record SJYO01016970.1, read on the forward strand.
AATACAAAGGATTCAGGATTGAGTTTCAACAAGACTCAAAGAAATTAACACGATAAGTCCGATTCTAATGAGTCGAATGGAATCTATGTAAAGAAACAGTGTCAAGAATTATTTCATGAAAGAAAAAACCCACCCCTCCCGATAAAACGAGAACATAAGAACCTTTTCTTCGTCACTTAACACCGACAAAAGGTTGTCTAAAGATAACTAAAATCCTTTCAATTACCGAAGGTATTTTTGATATAAAATTTTATAGTGGTTTAGTGACATTATAATAACTATCGATAAACAGGTCTTTCCTCGGAACCTTTTTGTTAACGTAACTACACGTAGTACATGAAGTTTAAGTTACATAAATTAGACTAAATGAACCGACTCTGGATCAGTCACGAAACAGTCGTATAGTCCTCACTTTGTTTCTTCGATATTAATTAATTTATTTACGATCTATATCTTTGAACTCTAAACTCCACTGTAAAACCAGCATTGTAAAGGAAACTCGAGTCGTCTTACCTGTCTGTCGAATCAACTTTCATTAACAAGAACCAAATTACCGTGTACTAATCTACTCCTACCAATAAAAAGAGTACGATGACCGACGATCCTGTGAGTCAACCGTCCGTCCTACCATGCTTTGACAGTTTGTAAATTAGTTTTTCAAGTCTTTTATTTTCCCATACTAAATTAAACGATAATAATAGAAGAGAAAGAATACTCTTCATGATCATTTTAGAGTACCGGACAGGTAGGTAGAAACAGAAAGATTGTTATACTTTAACAACCAGAGGGCAGAAAGAGTGGAAGATTTATATTAGTCAAAAGTTCAGAACAATTTAAACGGAGAATTTATAGAAAAGTTAGATAGAGATGTCAGTAACAGAAAATTGTGTAGAAGAGTTGATCAGATGAACGAAATCAGAACGGGACTAGTCTATAAAAGAGGTCCTTTGTCAGTTCCACTAAAGACGTTTCGGATAGTCTGTCACAGTGTTGGAAACTAATTTGTGTAGTTAATGGGGGGTGACTCACCTCGTCGTGTAAAAAAAAGGTCCACTATTCATGTTTAAAGGAAGTTATATTTTGTCGTCTATGAGGAACAGTCTATCTCCAAAAAGTCGTAAGGTTCCTTTATTCTCTCAAATTGGAAAGTGATATTTTATCAACACAAATTATACTAGAACCAGGGACTTTCATTTGTAACTTTAGAACTATTATCATCATCATGATTATTGTCCGTTATAAATAACTTAAAAGATACTTTAGTTTCTTACCTTTACCACTCCTTCTCAGGAATCCGATTAACGGTCCACGACAAAAGACTTAATCTAGACTCCACCCCTTTGTACTACAGTACAAACCCGTCAAACATGTCTATTCAATACATGAACTCCACTTTATCCCTTATAGCAATTTTCCATACGTCTTACATATTAGAGGAAGGTTTCCATTTTTTATGATTCTTGTCTATTTAATATTTTATTAACGTGGTTCTATTACCTTTTAGAAAAATTAACACGTACGTCAGACAGTGACTCGCACAGTGAAACTAGCGTACAATATCGTGAAACACCCATGTTTAGATCCGTCCTTACCTACGAGAGTATTAAACTCCTCCTCCAGAAAAATTCCTTTTTTCTTATGTTTTACTACCTTAGTTCATACACTCTTACTTTTCCTGCACACGATCACCTTCAGGGACTTCGTATTCGAAGTACTCATAGTAGAATTTAGTGGAGACCGTCTAACTCCAAAACTTACAAACGAAAGAGGAAGAGAACTACTTATCAGATACATGTAAAGGGAGAGAGAAGATTACTATCCTTGTAAAGAAGTAATTCTAGGATCTTACAAGAGGATTGTCCGGATCTGAATCTAGAATAAACAATTTATGAAATGTCATTCGAGATGAAGAAGGTGACAAATAATCTATAATATACGTGAATTTCTTAAGTACAGACTTCTTTCTAATTTTTTTCTCAGACATAACGAATTCCCTTCTTCATCTAATTTTTCTCGTACTTTTGTCGGATATTTATTGATCGTTGACAGTCATAGTCTCCCTTACCTCGGGGACATCTACCATATTCGTCAGTACTATCAAATTTTAATGTCTCCCTCTTAAAACAAATATAAAAATTTCTTACCGACGTATTAATATAGAAACAAACACCTTTGAAACTGAAATTTGAATCCAAGACTTTTAATTGAATCGGATGTATCTTTTATATGGATAAAGAATGAAGGTAAGTAAAACACCTCTATTTTATATCCGTGTCATTCTCTCTACACGGGTAAATGTGAATACATTTATCCGATCCGAACAACACCACTCGTCCTATCAATCTCACATGTTTACATTCTTGTCGTTTTATCCCATAAATTAATACACTGAAAAGTCAGGTGGGAATTTTCATTAAAAAAATTTTTTAAATTTACAAAGTCTGGTGAAACACTTAATATTATAATTTTTAAATCTCCGACAATTTCTTTTGTCTAAACTATCACATAGAGACAGTCACCAAAAAAACAAAACAAAAAGGGTGGTGCACGTAGGACCATGGATCCAAGTGGAAATTCCGTCTGACTTTACCAACTTTACATCGTACATTCGTAACTATTCCCGAGGACACCACATCTTCTCTATTAAGGTTTTATCTTCGTCAGACAAAAGTAGTGAATTGTTAGTAAGTTAGTGAAGTTAGTGAATGTAACCATGGTTGTGACTGTGCAGGAACAATCGGATGTAGGTATCAAATGTAGTCCCAAGTGGAAAACACAACACGTAAGATTTAAAACTGTTGATACATTACTGTAGTGTGTCTTATCAAAATGACGGGATTTTTGGGACTACACGGTCGACAAGTAGGGGTTTGTGACATGACTAATTAGAAAAGTGAGAGAGGTAGTAACGGAAAAGGTCTGGTCTTACGGTATATTAACCTTAGTATGTCATACATCTGAAAAGTCTAAATGATTAAAAGTGAATTATAGGTAAACTTTAATGAGGTACAGAGAAACACCGTACTATCGAGTAAATAAAAATAGTGACTTATCATAAGAAAACACCTCTATGTGTGGTCAAACAAATAGATAAATAGATAACTTCTTATAAAACCAACGAAGGTTCAAACCCGTTAATACTTATTACAACGACATTTATAAGCACACGTCTAAAAACACACCTGTACTTAAAAGTTAAGTAAACTTATTTATTGTCTGAATAACGACCTGGTATATCATTCTGATGTAAAACAAAACCTTCTTTAACAGTTTGACAGAAGGTTTCACCGACATGGTAAAACGCAAGGGTATCGTCACGGACCCTCAAGGTCAACGAAGCGTTGGGGTAGTCGTAAACGATACCAGACACGAGGTCTAAAACCGGTAAGATTATTCCCCGTCCTCTTCTTCCCCTGCTGGCTCCTACTCTACCGACCTACCGTAGTGACTGAGCTACCTGCGCTCAGACTCACTTGAGGCCCTGAACCACTACCTGTCCCTCCGGACCACACGACGCTAAGTACCCCAGTGTTTCTCAACCTGTGCTGACTCGTTGACTTGACTTGACTTGACTTGACTTATTCCCGTATCACCATTGAGAAACAATAAAATGAGAAGTTAAAAAATTACTGTATGTTACACCTCGTAGAAAAGTATACTAACTAACGGTAGACATATAGAAGAAACTACTTACCAAACAAGTCGAGAAAACGGGAAAAAAAATCCACGTCCAAATAATCGATTTTTACTCTATCGTTGTTGAAATGTACTTAAAACTTTTATTTTATTAAGTAAAGTTTAGAATCGTATCTGATCTTATACATATATGTTATTTAAAATCCACTATAACGATATTTGACACATATAATGTAGTATTATTGTACAGACGTTGTTTCGAATGAGGGGTATGGAGTAGGGTAGTTGGTTGAAGGGAAGGGAGAAAATTTTTAGTTATGACGGTTATAAGAAGGAAAACTAAATCAAATTTTCTAAAGATAATAAGAAATACATAAGGGTTTTACACCTGTTTAAATAAAGTGAAGAAAACCTTAAGAACTATTTATTTCCATATTTAATCACTTACTTTGTCAGAGTCCTATTGAAACCTATGAAAACACAGTCATATAAAGTCTCCTAAATTATTATGTGTAAAGTACATAAAAAGTCCAGTCAGTTTTCTTTATATTGCAACAAATTGAAGTCCTTACAAATAGTCTTTCCCATTTTATAAAGAACTTTATTTTATTGACATTCTACAATAAAAGATTAGGAACAAAATTAGAACAAGTGTTTCAGTACACTGTTTCATATTTGTAGTTATCGACGTTCAGACAATTTTAACCGTCTTATAAACTCTTACATCAAAGACTACTACTAAGTAGATTTTTAACTATGGATATCCATACATACCAGTGTTTTACTCGGAGAAGAAATGGTCAATAATTAAGATAGAATACAAAGTAATTCACCCGTAGGTAGGTCTCTCGAACCCAGGATTATAAGGTTCACCTAATTAAATGAACGGAAAAGAGGAAAGAGAAAGAGAAGAAATCAAGTCAAGTCAATGAGTCAGCACAGGCTGAGAAACACTGGGGTACTTAGCGTCGTGCGGTCCGGAAGGACAGGTAGTAGTTGAGGGCCTCAAGTGAGTCTGAGTGCAGGTAGCTCAGTCACTACGGTAGGTCGGTAGAGTAGGAGGCAGCAGGGGAAGAGAAGGACGGGAGTTAGGGAGGGTCGTAGTCTCAGAAAAGGTTACTCAGTTGAGAAGCGTACTCCACCGGGTTCATGACCTTAAAGTCGAAATCGTAGTAAGGAAGGTTTCTTTAGGGTCCCGACTAGAGGAAGTCTTACCTGACCAACCTAGAGGAACATCAGGTTCTCTAAGAGTTCTCAGAAGAGGTTGTGGTGTCAAGTTTTTGTAGTTAAGAAGTCGTGAGTCTGAAGAAGTGTCAGGTTGAGAGTGTAGGTATGTACTGGTGTCCTGTTTGGTATCGGAACTGATCTGCCTGGAATCAGCCGTTTCATTGCAGACACGAAAATTTATATGATAGATCCAACCAGTATTGAAAAGAAGGTTCCTCATTCGCAGAAAATTAAAGTACCAACGTCAGTGGTAGACGTCACTAAAACCTCGGGGTTTTTTATTTCAGACTGTGACAAAGGTGACAAAGGGGTAGATAAAGGGTATTTTACTACCATGGTCAACGGTACTAGAAGTAAAAGACTTACAACTCGAAATACGGTTGAAAAAGTGAGAGGACAAAGTGAAAGTAGTTCTCTGCAAAATCAAGGAGTAGTGAAAGACGGTATTCCTACCACAGTAGACGTATAGACTCCACTAACTATAAAGAGGGCCGTTAGAACTAAGGTCGAACACAAAGAAGGTCAGGTCGCAAAGAGTACTACATGAGACGTATCATCAATTTATTCGTCCCACTGTTATATGTCGGAACTGCATGAGGAAAAGGATAAACTTTGGTCAGACAGAAAGGTACAGGTCAAGATTGACAACGAAGGACTGGACGTATGTCTAAAGAGTTCTCCGTCCAGTCCACCAGACCATAAGGGTAGAGAAAGTCTTAAAAGGTGTCAAATAACACTAGGTGTATCAGTTTCCGACACCGTATCAGTTATTTCGTCTTTATCTACAAAAAGACCTTGAGAACGAAAAAGGTACTACAACCGTTAAACTAGAGACCAAGGAGACGGAAAAGATTTTGGTCGATCTTGTAGTCCTTCAAGTACCAAGTACATAACGACTTCGAACCGAACCTCTTAAAACTCGTAAAGAAATGATTGTAATTTTCTGTGAATGAGGTACCTTCTTTTTAATACTGGTTGGATCTATCGTATAAGTTTTCGTCTCTGTAATGAAACGACTGATTCCAGGCAGATCAGTTCCGATACCAAAAAGGACACCAGTACATACCTACACTCTCAACCTGACACTTCTTCAGACTCACGGCTTCTTAACTACAAAAACTTGACACCACAACTCTTCTGAGAACTCTCAGGGAACCTGACGTTCCTCTAGGTTGGTCAGGTAAGACTTCCTCTAGTCGGGATCCTAAAGAAACCTTCCTTACTACGATTTCGACTTTGAGGTCATGAACCCGGTGGAGTACGTTTCTCAACTGAGAAACCTTTTCTGACTACGACCTTCCCTGACCCCCGTCCTCCTCTTCCCCTGTTGTCTCCTACTCTACCGACCTACCGTAGTTACTGAGTTACCTGCACTCAGATTCACTTGAGGCCCTCAACTACTACCTGTCCTTCCGGGCCGCACGACGCTAAGTACCCCAGCGTTTCTCAGCCTGTGTTGACTCGTTTACTTGACTCTACGCACGTTAAAAGTTCATCAAACTTGTAAGAAACCGTAATGAAAAGAAACCCTAACCTTACTTTTGACTGGAAAAGGTCAGGACACCGGTGACGACTCAAAAGGTGTAAACGACCGTATAACTCACGTCGTGAAAGTGTCGTAGTAGAAAGTCCTAAAGTTTATTGAGTTGACCTTAAGGTAGTAGAGGTGATCGAAACAAGCATCACTACGAAAGATTCCGGGTGAACTGAAGTGTAAGGTCCTACAGACCGACATCTACTCACTAGTGTGGTAACATTAATAGACCCAGCACTTCTAGAAAAAACATCTCAAGACACATAAGAACGGTGGAGAAGAATTATAGAAGACGAAGACAATCCAGGTATGGTAAAGACAGGAAATAGCTCAGGTAGAAACGTACTTTATAAGGGAACCATAGAGATTAAAAGAACTTCTCTAGAGATCAGAAAGGGTAAGACAACAAAAGGAGATAAAGAAACGTAACTGGTGACTTCTTCCAAAAGAATAGAGAGGACCGATAAGAAACCTGGAGACGTAAGTCCACGAATACAGAAAGGGAAAGAGGAAACGAAAAGCGAAGAGAAGAAAAGTGTCGACAAACATTCCGGAGGGGACTGTCGGTAAAACGAAAAAAAGTAAAGAAAAGGTACCCCTACCAGAACTAGGGACAGAGGACATGTTACAGTTAATCCAGTATTAAATCTGGAAAAATTATAATAATTCATAAACTTATAATCTGTCAAAATATATAATATATGGTTCGTAGTAAATATACTATATTTATTAAGACAAATATTTACAGGTTTGAAAACGTTTCTATACATACTACTTTAAAGGGGTGTTCAAGTGGTTTGGTCTCCCCTGGTGACACCCCCCAGTGATCAACTCTTAAACAGGAAATATAGAACCAAGGGAAGTAATTGCTTTACGACATCTCTCTAGTAAAAAATGAATTTTGTACCCTTTTTTAAATCCCACGGAATCCTCAACTTGATGTAAAATCGTATTTCGATGTTTCAAACCGAAGAAGACTTTTACAGTTAAATTCCTTCAATGACAAGTGTATAGTATACAATAAACGGAATCGTAAAAATATATACTGAAAAATGAACTTCACTAAAATAAAAAAAAAAAAGTTTATCAAATTTCACAATAAGTACCTCTACTCTTTGTTACATCAAATTCCTTTGGAAATTATCAAACTGAAAATTTATGGACGAATACAGCACCTTCTATTTATCTAATAAAGTTTTCTGAACACATATACACAAGTTTGGTCAGTAAAAGATATTTTATAGTATATAAACACTAATAATGACACTACACCTCAAAAAGTGAGGATTTTATTTTCGATGAGACATTATCAAGAGTATTTTAAAATCCCTGAAACAAAAAGTAAATCCGAAACATTTATTGTTGTTGTTTTAATCTTCGTTTTAAGAGACTGGAAAATGACGTTTCGCATCTGGTCGTGTTGGTGACTTAACGTTTATAAATAAGTCCGAGACAAGATTCGGACGTTCGTTTGTTTTACATAAACTTAAAGTCGGTTTCTTCTACAATTTTTATATCGGTATCAAACACTACGTTTTTCTATATCGTTGGATATATTTTTCAGTTAGAGTACTTAATTTCCCTTTTATTCAAAAGTTTATAGGCTATTTTTACCTAACAGAGGTAAAAGACTCCACTAGTTAATATCAACGTATTCCCCATCAAAGAAGTTTTGAAATCGATATTGATCTCCAGTGTATAAGTTCACATAGTTTTATAAGTTCATTAAATTAATAGTATTATGAATTACCAATTCACCTCTATTTAGATTGGAGATCATCTACATAGATCAACATGTAGATAGTCACATATTAAAGTGTTTTTGCATTCCTTTTTTTACTGACTAATAGTAACTTTTACTAAATAATCGTTCATACAGAACGAAGAAACACATTCTTAGTAAGTATCACTAGTATATATTATGTATCAGTAATATATATTATATAAAATTCTAAAAGGGGAAGGATGAAATGATTAGTTTTATTCTTCGAGAATTATATCAACAAAGTTTCACCTAAAAACTCAAGTACACAACTTGATTAATTATCTAGTAGTGGAATTTTCGTATCTTTCATTAGTTATAACAGTATAATATACATAGATATGACGTCAATATAGGGAACGTAAAACAACTGATGTCAGAGAGGACCACCACTTATTTAATAGGTACACATACCTTTGAAACAAGTAAGTTTTTCAACTGAAAAGAACGTGACGGCAAAATCGGAAGGGTAAGTAGTGAAACGAGATAAGGAAAGTAACAGAGAAGACTTCTTTCGTAATCCGTAGGTTATGTCCGTGTCACAACCTATGATCGTTACAATACAACTATTTCTCAAGAGAATTCTTCGAATGGGATTATAAATAGACATTGGTATTACTTACTTGTTTTTCACTTCAACGAGGCAGCACAGACCGACAAACACTAGGACACCTGACATCGGATGGTCTGAGGAGGCAGGTGTCTTAAGAGGTCCGTTCTTATGACCTCTCCCAACGGTAAAGAAAGAGGTCCCCTAGAATGACTGGGTCCCTAGTTTGGGTCCAGAGGACGTAACGTCCGTCTGCGAAATGGGAGACTCGGTGGTCCCTTGTATATGTCACATTCCATGTATCATTTATACCTAGTTTATACACTAAAGAGGTAATGAATAGTGACGTATTTTTGCTTGACATAGGATTTAAGTCCATGTTAACCAACACGGGAATGTATCGACTTACATACGTGTTAGACAGGAGTGGGGTCTTACAAAAAAAAAAAAAAAGTGTATCATCGACACTTGACACACCATCTGATGATCAGTAAAAAGTTTGATCCAAATAAAAAAATAAAAATTAACTTTTACATTTACACCATAAGGTGACGTAGGATTTTCTGTTTAACGAAAACAGAAAATAAATACAAAATTTAAAAAGACCGAGACACCGTCTTTTTACATGAGACACCGTATACCCTAGGGACAAGGGGTAGGTCCTTAGTTTGGACACGGGAGACGTCACCTACTCGTCCCAGTATTGGTAACCTGACGGTCCCTTCATGGGTTTTCGAACCCAAATTTGTACCTCCAACTCTCACAACTAGAAAGTAGGGTAACGGTATTGTGGAACATTAAGTCGTAGATCTTCTCACGGACCGTCTTTCCTCTACGAATTGTTTAATTATTTACAATTTGTAATAGTAGCTACTTATACATATATACACACACACAGTAACTCTATAAATTATGTGAATGAACAGTTTCTTACACTTACACACATATACACGTATACTTGTACTTTTATTCTGTGTAAATTTTGCATCATTTAATTTCATCTTTTTAGGACAATCCTTTTGAGGTATCTTAATTACTGTAAACTAGACTTGAAGTTCAAGTCAAGTCAAGTCAAGTCAGTGAGTCAGAACAGGTTGAGAAACACCGGGGTACTTAGCGTCGTGCGGTCCGGAGGGACAGGTGGTGGTTAAGGGCCTCAACTGAGTTTGAGTACAGGTAGCTCAACCACTACGGTAGGTCGTTAGAGTGGGAGACAACAGGGGAAGAGAAGGACAGGGGTTAGGGAAGGTCGTAGTCTCAGAAAAGGTTACTTAGTTGAAAAACGTACTCCACCGGTTTCATAACCTCAAAGTCGAAGTTGTAGTCTGGAAGGTTACTTGTCGGTCCTGACTAGAGGAAATCCTACCTGACCAACCTAGAGGAACGTCAGGTTCCCTGAGAGTTCTCAGAAGAGGTTGTGGTGTCAAGTTTTCGTAGTTAAGAAGTCACGAGTCGAAAGAGATATCAGGTTGAGAGTGTAGGTATGTACTGGTGACCTTTTTGGTATCGGAACTGATCTGTCTGGAAACAACCGTTTCATTACAGAGACGAAAAATTATACGACAGATCCAACCAGTATTGAAAGGAAGGTTCCTCATTCGCAGAAAATTAAAGTACCGACGTTATTGGTAGACGTCACTAAAACTTCGGGGGGTTTTATTTCAGTCGGTGACAAAGATGACAAAAGAGTAGATAAACGGTACTTCACTACCCTGACATACGATACTTGAATCAAAAGACTTACAACTCGAAATTCGGTTGAAAAGGTGAGAGGAGAAAAAAAAAAAGACAAAAGAAAAAAAATTTAAAATAATAAAAAAATTAAATTTAAAATAAAAAAATGAAATGTTATGACATATCCAAAATAGTATGTAACTGTACTTAGATGGTGTCCACATGTACTCAAGGGTTGGGACTTGGGGGGAGGGTGCTGGGAGGGGTATAGTAGAGAGACCCAGTAGGGTCACGTGGTCGGGGTTCGTAGGACATAGGACATAGCTTGGATCTGATCGATAAGTAAAGAATGTACTATCATATGTACAAAGTTACGGTAAGAGGGTTTAGTAGGGTGGGAGAGGGAGAGGGTGTTTCAGGTTTTCAGACAAGAAATGTAGACACAGAGAAAACGACAGAGTGTATATCCCAATAGTAATGGTAGAAAGATTTAAGGTATATATACACAATCATATGATATAACCACAAAAAGAAAGACCGAATGAAGTGAGATATATTAGCCGAGGTCAAAGTAGGTGGAGTAATCTTGACTAAGTTTACATAAGAAAAATTACCGACTCATTATGAGGTATCACATATATGGTGTTGAAAGAATAGGTAAGTAGACGACTACCTGTAGATCCAACAAAGGTACAGGACCGATAATATTTGTCACGACGTTACTTGTAACCCCATGTACACAGAGAAAATTAAGACCAAAGGAGTCACACATACGGGTCGTTACCCTAACGACCCAGTATTCCGTCAAAATAAACGTCAAAAAATTCCTTAGAGGTGCAACAAGAGGTATCGCTGACATGATCAAACGTAAGGGTGGTTGTCATATTCTCCCAAGGGAAAAGAGGTGTGGGAGAGGTCGTTTGACCAGTTGGTGAACATTTTCTTACTTTGATCTAGTGAAAGATTGTGGTAAATGTTTTTATTTGAGTTTTACCTAATTTCTAGATTTACATTCTGGTCTTTGATATGTTGAGGATCTCCTCTTGAATCCGTTTTGTGAGAGGCTGTATTTAGTGTCGTCCTAGGAGATACTAGGTGGAGGGTCTTATCACCTTTATTTTCGTTTTTATTTGTTTACCCTAGATTAATTTTAATTTTCAAAGACGTGTTGTTTCCTTGGATATTCGTTCCACTTTTCTGTCAGAAGCCTTACCCTCTTTTATTATCGTTTACTTCGTTGACTGTTTATTGATTAGAGTTTTTATATGTTCGTTGAATAGGTCGAGTTAAGGTCTTTTTATTTGCTGGGTTAGTTTTTTACCCGGTTTCTTGATTTATCTGTAAAGAGGTTTCTTCCGTATACCTACCGATTGTCTTTGTACTTTTCTACGAGTTGTAGTCAGTAATAGTCTCTTTACGTTAGTTCTGGTGTTACTCCATGGTAAAGTGAGAGGAGAAATTTATACTCCTTAATGCAGTTGTCCATCTCTCTACCATCTCCTGTTAAGTTCGTCAGTTTTATCGTATTTGATTCGTCATATATACCTTTTGTCATGAATTGATTATCCTTTCAGTAGGTAAATTCTTTTGGTCTCTTCTCATAGTATCTCCAATTTTTCTGACCGAGACCTAAACCTCCAAACTCAAATATAGACCTGACGTCGTATGAAACAGTACATAGTCACCTGTTCGACAACTAATTTAAGGTCATAAGTTAAGTTAAATCAAGTCAGTGAATCAGTACATGCTGAGAAACACTACGGTACCTGACGTCGTGCGGTCCGAAGCGAGAGGTAGTGGTTGAGGGTCTCGAATGAGTTTGAGTGCACATAACTCAACCACTACCGTACGTTGTAGGAGTAAACAATAGGAGACAACAGGGGAAGAGGAGGACGGAAGTTACAAAGGTTCGTAGTCCCAGAAAGGTTAGTTAGTCTAGAAGAGTAGTCCACCGGTTTCATAACTTCAAAGTCGAAGTCGTAGTCAAGAAGGTCACTTATAAGTTCCTGACTAAAGGAAATCCTACCTGACCAACCTAGAGGAACGTCAGGTTCCCTGAGAGTTCTCAGAAGAGGTTGTGGTGTCAAGTTTTCGTAGTCAAGAAACCATGAGTCGGAAATATCAGGAAAAGAGTGTAGGTATGTACTGATGACCTTTTTGGTATCGAAACTGATCTGCCTGAAAAAACCGGTTCATTACAGAGACGAAATGTTATACGACAGATCCAACCACTATCGAAAAGAAGGTTCCTAGTTCTCAAAAAATTAAAGTTCCGACGTCAGTGGTAGACGTCACTAAAACCTTGGGGGGGTTATCTTTCAAAGAATGATAAAGGTAACAAAGGGGTAGATCAACGGTACTTCACCATTTGAAGTAATCAAGGAGAAGTGAAAGAGGGTATTTCCACCCCAGTAGACGTATAGACTCCAATAACTAAAAAGAGGGTCATCAGAAGTAAGGTAGAACACGAAGTAGGTCGGACCATATAGAGTACTACATGAAACGTATATTCAATTTATTCGTCCCACTGTTATATGTCGGAACTACATGAGGAAAGAATTAAAACTTGGTCAAGGAATAAGGTACAGGTCAAGATTGACAACGAAGGACTAGACGCATATCCAAAGAGTCCTCCGTTCAGTCCACCAGACCATAAGGGTAGAGAGAGTCTTAAAAGGTGTCAAATAACACTAGGTGTGTCAGTTTCCGAAACCGTATCAGTTATTTCGTCTTTATCTACAAAAAGACCTTGAGAGAACGAAAAAGGTACGAGGTCGCCTACAACCGTTAAACTAGAGACCAAGGAGACGGAAAAGATTTTGGTCGAACTTGTAGACCTTAAAGTATCAAGTGTATGACAACTTCGGATCGAACCTCTTAAGACTCGTAATGAAAAGATCGAACACTCTACACACGTTAACACACCATCAAACTTGTAAGAAACCGAAACAGAAAGAAATCCTAACCTTAGTTGTGACTGGAAAAGGTCAGGACACCGGTGACGACTTAAAAGGTTTAAACGACGGGATAACTCACGTCGTGAAAGTGTCGTAGTAGTATATCCTAAAATTTATCAATGTGACCTTAAGGTAGTGGAGGTAATCGAAACAATGATGACTACGAAGATTCTGGGTGAACTGAAGTGTAAGGTCCTACAGACCGAGATCCACTTACCGGAATGGTGAATAGTGATTCTAGAAAAAAACATATTAAGAAGACACATAAGAAGGGTGCAAATTAATTATATAATACGAAGACGATCCAGGTATGGTAAAGACACGAAATAACACGGGTAGAAACGTACTTTATAAGGGAACTATAGAGATTAAAAGAACTTCTCTAGAGATCAGAAAGGGTAAGGGAACAAAGGGAGATAAAGAAGGTCGTAATAGACTTTCTATAAGATAAAAGAAAATTCGATTTTGATATAATGTAAAAAGGGAAACTTTTCATAGAAAATAATAAAGTCAGATTATTATACCCCATAAAATGATATGTAACCATATAAGGATTATCATTAATCCAATGTAATATGGATATGATAATTCTATAAAGTCTTCGATTTTTAGTATAGAATTGTCCTCTTTTGTTATCGTACTTACCTAAATCCATCGAAACTAAGACATCAACAATCACGTTCTTTCTTACAAATTATCTACGGTACTTCCTTTTTGTCTTTTTCTATACGTTCTTAACTTGTAAAGGTCAATCAATTCCCTTACTATTAGTAAACTTTTATATAGGAAATTTAAGATGTCACGAAGATATACTTCACTCACACCTCTCGACTTCTATCACGGAACAGTTGTTTCATCTCTTAAATTAACATAAAACTCCCCTTATCAACGACGACATTTCAATCAGTGTAAACACGCCCCGTCAGGTCCAATTGACACGATCTGAACTGAGTGAAATAATACATACGTCATTATCTAGAAGGGAGTATAAGATCTATTTATATTTGTTGGACCTTATATAGTCCAATTATCCTTGTTCTACTTTTAATAAAGTAAATGGAACTCAACTAGGATTTCTTCACAAGTGATTTCTTAACTTTATTTTACTAGAAAATAGATCAACCTTGTAATTATTATTATTAACTATTATCGATGGTTAATAACTTAGAAATAATAAATAGTCTATATACCATTTGGGTAGTCGATCTATTATATTAGTATTATCGGAATATTTATAATATAAAAATAGGATTTATATAAAAATAGGGATAATGATAACCCAAAAAAATCATTAGTTTTAAGTCTAGTAATTTTATCATACGGGTTCCGGAATGACGATGACGACGACGATTCAGTGAAGTCAGCACAGGCTGAGACACACTGGGGTATCTGCCGTCGGGTGGTCCGAGGGGATAGGGACCCTAAGAGGTCCGTTCTTGTGACCTCACCCAACGGTAAAAGAAAGGTTACGTAGTTTCACTTTTCATTTTCACTTCAGCGAGTCAGTACAGGATGGGAGTCGCTGGGGTACCTGACGTCCGAAGGTCCGAGGAGGCAGGTACCCTAAAAGGTCCGTTCTTATGACCTCACCCTACGGGTAACGGAAGAGGCGTTCCTGAATGATTGTTCACCAATTTTGTCGTTGTCAAAACAAATATAAGTTCCGGGTACAGGAAAATGAATTATAATGGGACTAAGAGAATTGATATAAAAGTAGTCATACTATTACTTAAGACGTAGTATATAAGGTAGACGGTAACTGGGAATCCTGGACATGAATATAAGGAAAGACCCTTCGATTGTAAAACAAGACAACCTTAACCTATTTTTAGATAAAAGAAAAGAAAACAAGAAGACCCTTGAGTCTTTAGATTTCATTAAGTAAACTTTGTAAATAACGATTTACAAGATAAATGTGAAATAAGAAATTGTTTATATTAACACAAAAAGAAGAACACAAAAATAAATAAATAAATTAATAACCTGAAACTGGATTGAATCCGTTATTATCGTTAAACTACAGACACTCGTGTAACATTCTGGTTCACGAACACTTATTATCTCCTATTATAAACCAACTTACATACGGTCTTTGTAGAATGGTTTCAGACAGACTAGTTTTATACGACTCGAAATTTCTGTATGTAGAAAAACTTTTGACGTCACAAACCTTCGGTTACTACGTAAGAATCCTTGAAACGTTGTATATAGGGTCTTCTTGGACTACGGTACTGGAATCATAATAGCTCATCGTCACATGTGTCCCAGAAATACGAAACATTTGTTTTATTTCGGGGTTTGTAGTATACGAAGGAGTCTTGGAAATAGGAAATCTCAAGTCGAGTCACGTTGTGTTATCCCTCGTACGTCTCTTACGGTTCACTCTAAATGTCAACAATGTAGAACCCACTAACCACTTTAAAACCTTCATAAAATCCTTGCCGTGTCGATGTCTGGAAGAAGTTATTAGGAGTCTCGTCACGTATCCCGTCTGATCCTTTAATGAAACACTATATCGTGTACCCGAAGGGACTATCGAGTCAACCATTTCTTAGGCGGACGTCACGTCCTCTGGGGTCAAGCTAAGGACCCAACCCTTCTAGTCGACCTCTTCCCTATCCGATGGGAGAGGTCATAAGAACCCGAAGGGACCACCGAGTCGACCATTTCTTAGACGGAAATTACACCCTCTGGACCCACCCTAGAGACCCGACCCTTCTAGGAGACCTCTTTCCTTTCCGAGGGGTGAGGTCATAAGACCGGACCTTTTAAGGTACCTGACATATTAGGTACCCTAGTGTTTCTCAGCCTGTACTGACTCGTTGAAAGTGAAGTGAAGGTATCGTGTACTGTACGTACGATTCGATAATCAGTTGAGTGAATACTTTTGGTGACGGTTAAATTTCTGTTTTATCTGTTTCTCCCATCTTAATTCTTTGTTTTTCTACATTGAACCGATTTATAAAGTCGACACACACATATTTACATATTACTTTAAAGATCTCAACATATCGGAGATTCAGAAGACCTACTTTCACTGTTTAAAAATAACGGATTCGATATATATATATAAAAATATTAATATTACTACATATATTAATATATATATATTAAATTAATATGTTCATTCAATGTATTTATATTGAATTAATGTATATAAATAATTAATTAAAGTAAAGTAAGAGTCTTATAAGTCCACGTTTATAAACAAGTCAGTGAGTCAGCAACGTTGGGGTACCTGACGTCTTACGGTCCGAAGGGACAGGAAGGAAGTAGTAGAGGGTCTCGAACGAGTTTGAGTACAGGTAACTCAGCCACTACGGTAGGTTGGTAGAGCAGGAGACAGTAGGGGAAGAGGAGGACGGAAGTCAGAAAGGGTCGTAGTACCAGAAAAGATTACTCGGTCGAGAAGTGTAGTCCACCGGTTTCACAACCTCGAAGTCGTAGTCAGGAAGGTCACTTATAAGTCCCAACTAAAGGAAATCCTAACTGACCAACCTAGAGGAACGATAGGTTCCCTGAGAGTTCTCAGAAGAGGTTGTGATGTCAAGTTTTCGTAGTTAAGAAACCGTGAGTCGGAAGGAAACAGGTTGAGAGTGTAGGTATGTATTGGTGACCTTTTTGGTATCGAAACTGATCTACCTGGAAATAGTCGTTCCATTACAGAGACGAAAATAGTGTGATAGATCCAACCAGTCTCGAAAAGAAGGTTCCTTGTTCACAGAAATTAAAATGTCTACTACTTTAACTTCAAATTCTCTAAATCATCTAAAAAAAAATTCTAGTATGCAATTAATCACCATCTCGACTCTAAGTGTATGAAAGAAATTCCTCAACACTTCTAAGACTTTTTACGAATCTTACTATAAACTGTGTGTCATTCAGAATATCGTTACAATAAATAATAATAATAATAATAATACAGTACCGAATAAATTTCCTCAAGACAAAAACAGAAAGAAAAATAATGTGTTTACTATTTAGTGTCAGTGTTGGTGGTAACGACTTCTTAAAGATTGGGAGGTGGGGAGAAAGAGAGAGTAGTTGAAGATAAAACTCATTCCAAATCCAATTCGAAGGTGTCACATCTTCAATAACTAATAAACCATAAAAACATAGTGTTGTGGGTGAATGGAATCTGACACCATTATGACATAAATTGATAGTGTATGGGTGACGTACATCCACTGTATACATAGTGCCGACCGGTCTTCTTCGTTGTCTCCTGTCGATTGAATCTCTATAAGACTATCAAATTAATTTCTGAATAGTCCATTGTTGAGTGAAATGGTAAAAATGAAATTTTCGAAAGTGTGAAGAATAGACTTACTTGTAAGTTAAATCAATTCCTTTACTTGAATCACTATATTTCCGTCTTAGTCCTTTTTCTTTTCAGTTTTTATTTTTCTAATCTGATGTAACGGAGATAGTAAAATTTAATTTTGTGACTGAAACCTTATTTATTATTAAAAATTATATAATTTTTTATTATATATCAAAGAAACAGGTACTTAGTTACTTGTCTATTCAGTAAAAAAGTGTTTTACAAAAAGTAGAGTCCTAAGTTTTCAGGGTCGATAAAGGTCAATTTCGTCGTAGACAACGAAACGGTCAAAGGTGTCTCTACTCGAACACAACTAAAAGTAGTGTAAACAAGTTCAGACCTTAGACCAATTTTGTACGTTTGTCAACGTAACGTTCAATTCTCCGCGTTAGTCTATCATAGAAAAGTGGACGTAAATAAAACTAAGTTTACCGTAAACATTAATGCTAAGGTTCGTACCTAATAAAAATTTATTAAGCCGACCCTCGTCCTTATAGTATTCAATTTCGCAAGTTCTTCCTACTTATGATACTATATATGTATAAGAATCTTTTTTCAATACAAATGTAATTTAGTAGAGAACCTAAGACACAAGATAAAAAAAAATTTGTGGCAAAACCCACAATAAATAAACCCTATTAACATTTTTTTTCAGCAAATAGTTAATACAGAATCGTGTAACAGATTTGATGTCTGACTGGTAGTATCTGTAAAGGGACAATAAGTCAAATATTACAGTAATAGGTATGTAACTAACACACAATTATAAGACTCCACTTTGGTCTAAAAATTTTTTACTACAACAACTTAACCTTTAAAGACTATAAACACATGGATGAAAATTACTGTCCCATTTTCCATGTCTTCTTCTTGTTCGTTTCCAATTTCAAGACGTTTACAGGAAGTAATGGGTTCAAATATCACCTAACACCAGTGAATGGAACAGCACCGGAAAAATCATGTGGGGTTCAAAGGTGAGAACCAGAGGAGACGATAAGATCTATTAATCCACCTTTTACAACTCTTTGGGATTTTTAACCCTTCTACTCATTGTATAGAAAAAGGCGAAAAAATTTATAAAGTCTAAAATTAAGTGGTAAAGTTTTCTTTTAACGACACACTATGGATCGTTAAAATTCATTTAAAGGATATAATGATTATACCCTGTTTAATGATTATACAGTTTTAACAGGTGAATATTATTACGAAATAGTGATTACAGATCCTTTTTGTCCTTTATGTTTACTAGTGGGTGTCTTACTAAATTTTTTTTTTCATCAATACTAACTCGTAACAGATTATGGTTCATGACAAAATCTGTGAAATGAATAGAGTTTGAGAGTCATCGAGTCTCCTATGACAATAGGAATGATGAATCTTCTCATTTGACTTCGAGTCTCTCGAAATTCACTAAAGATGTTCGACAAATCGTCATATAATCCTTTGGTAAATATATATACAAAGTTAATATATTTCTACAACGGAGTGTTCATAATCAAGCGATACCTTCCTTCATTTCAGTTGAAGTATATCATCTTATTTTAGTGGTGGGAGAAAAAGTCAGTCTTAATTGGTGACCGTTAAATCATTGTCGAATGTCCATAAAAATACGTCTGTTTATAGACTTAAACTTTATGGACAAAGGTAACATCTACAGTATAGTGGAGTCAATTGTCAGGACAAAGGAGTTTTACTTTTGAAATGTTCTAAAATAAAGGGGTAAAAAAAGGAAGGTCAATTCAAAGAGAGAGACCAAAGACTATTGAAGCATTATTTGTTGAGTCCCATCCGTAACGCCTAGTCGTTACGACATATAATATTATTCATTACCTCTGTCATAAAACTAAAAAATTAAACTATCTGGAAAGGATTACAGTTTTTTTCCAGTGATTTATACCCGAATCTACCACTATCCTTAGTTTAAAACAAAGTCATACATGAGATAACAATCTTTATTAGCTTGTCTCAAGTACTATACTTAAATGAAGTCGACAATTATATATGTATGTAATATCACTAGTTTCCTGTTCGTGTGTCCAGATACAAGGTTTTCATTTATGGCTCAATCAATATATCCGGGAGGACAGTCTATTAGGGTGGGTGATAGTTAAAAGTCTCCCTCCACCCTCCCCCCAAGTACAAACCCTTGCGTACATTCTTAATTTCTAAAATTTTAAATTTTTTAAATTTTTTTTAATTTTTTTTTATTTATTTTATTTTACTCCAACATTCCCTTCATGACAGTGAATTGTCATTCATATATAAATATTAGTAAAAAGAAATTAAATTTAATTATGGGGTATGACCTTTGGTAAGCATTTCTTAAGAACTCTTACTAACGAGAACCTCTCTTTAATTTCCCATGAAAATTTGATTTGTTTATTTTCCATAAATGAGTGAAAGTATAAGGATATAACTATGATTACCTATTCTTGTAGTCATAAACAAAAAGATTCATCAAACAAGTTATAAATTTGTAGAACTTTAATTTGGTTCATCTATATAGTCCTTTATGTGAAAAATAGTAAAATTTATTCACTACTAGATATTAAAAACAGTACTTTATAAATCAGTCTCCGATCTTTACAAACTTTTATGTCTTACGATGAATGACATACGTACAGATATTTTACATGTTTAGTAAAAATTTGATAAAACAATAAAAGTGACATGTATAAAGACCTCCAACCTCACGAAGGGACCACCGAGTCACCAATTCTTAAGTGGGTGGTCACGTCCTCTGTACCCAAGCTTGGGACCAGACCCTCCTAGGGTGTACGGCACCTCGTTGATTCGGACACGTTGAGTTGATAACTCGGACACGAGTTCTCGGATCCTTGGTGGTGACGACTCGGGTGTGTGGTGTCGGCGACTTCTGTCGTACGGGAGGTGTCGTTCTCCTCGGCGGCGTTGCTCTTTGAGTACGAGGTGTCGATCTCTCACTGGGGGTGAGTACCGTTGATCTCCTTATGGACGTATAATTGTTTCTGGGTCGTGTCGAATTTATTTATTTATAAAGACCCCCGATAACAACTATACTATTTCTAATACTTCTGATTATGACCTAGTGATAATCTATAGGTGGTATTACCACTCTAACTATTCAACAAATCTTAGTCCAAGGATTGATTTTATTGTCTCTGTAGTACCGTTTCATTTTTATCGTTGCTTTTTGTATTCAATCTTATTATGACTGCAGAAAAGAAAAATCGAAGGATCTAGATACATGATCCTCCCGTTCTCTAACTTAGAGAGACTCTTGATGTAAGGAAAAGAAATTTTACCTGTATTCTAACAGAATCGTTCTATTATGACTACTAATCTCTATTATACCTCTCTCTCGTGGAGTGTATCACGGACTCTACTCGTAAATAAAAGAGGTATTCAAAGAAATTTTCGACAGACCTCTTTTGGTTATATATACAGTATTGTTGACTAAAGGACCAGTATATCTTGACTATTATTAATATTCCATTCTAAAACCTTCCTAAAGTCACTTCCTAAATTAAAGAGAAGTTATACTAAAAACTTAATACGGAAAATAGAAGTAAGAATCATAATATACACACTAATGATCAGTCCCCTTTTTTCCTCATAGAGAAATAGGTTTGATAAGGTCCGAATTTGTGTTATCTTTAATAAATATTTAACCGTTTTTCTCTTATCTTTACTTTCTTCTTTCTGACAGTAATGAACAAATTTAATATGAATTGATAATTTCTCTACGTAAAAATTTTAAGTAGAAAATAAAATGTCAAATTATCGGAAATTATCTTCAGATTACCATTTCCATCTCCTGTCATTACTAAAAACGTTTGCAATGTCTTTTAACATGGAAAACTACTTATATTTTGACTTTATATTATATACCGAAATTAAATAATTATATAAAGCTTATAAGTGTTTCCTTATAACTTCAACTGACTAAATTGTCATTGAGTCAGAATTGTATACTAAATACTCTTGTCTCGACTCATTTAGTCTCATCGTATTCCATTTACTATAGGTTCGTTGTATTATAATTATATGTTTATCGTTGTAAAGTGTAGAATATACGTCGTAGGTCAAAGGTTTCGAAAATATCGTCCTTATCTTGAACATTGTAGTGTCACCGGGTCTCATGTCTAAAATATCCAAAGATTTTGAACTCGTTTTCAAGTAAGACCGGAATTTCTTCTACCTACCTTCTACATGTATTGAAATGTAATACGTTGTCTTTACAAAAGTTGAAAATAAGTAAATCGTTTAGGAACTCTACCAATAGTACGAGAGTAAATATTTTCCGTTGGTAAAAATCTGTAATATGCTATACAAAACGTAAAGATATACTCATGAAACCCCCGAATGGACCACTTTTTTTACACTCACTTTCGACTGAATTTAAGTTGTAAGTTTTATAATTCTAGTACCGTAGGCCAGCGTAGTGAAGTACCGTTTACCTACCCCTTTTCATCTTTGTCACTGTCTAAAATAAAACCCCCCAAGGTTTTAGTGTCATCTATCACTGACGTCGGTACTTTAATTTTCTACGAACGAGGTACCTTCTTTTCGATACTATTTGGATCTGTCGTATAATTTTTCGTCTCTGGAGTGAAACGGTTGTTTCAAGGTATATTAGTTTCGATACCAAAAAGGTCATCAGTACATGTCTACACTCTAAACCTGGTATTTCTTTCGACTCGTGACTTCTTAATTACGAAAACTTCACACGAGATCTTCTGAGCTCTCAGGGAACCTGACGTTCCTCTAGTTTAGTTAGGATCTCCTTTAGTTGAGACTTATAAGTAACCTTTCTGACTGACTACGACTTCGACTTCCAGGTTATAAAACCGGTGGACTACCCTTGTCGACTTTTTCTGTGACTACGACCCTTTCTGACTTCCGTCCTCCTTTTCCGTCACTGTCTCCTACTTTACCAATCTACCGTAATGGTTGAGTTACCTGTACTCAAACTCGTTTGGAGTCCTCTATCTCTTCCTGTTCCTTCGGACCGTACGACGTCAGGCACCCCAGTGTTTCTCGACTTGTGTTCAATCGTTGATTTGTTGTTGTACTCACTAAAATAAAGTATGAGTGTCGTAAGGACCCTCTATCCATAACGAAAAATACGAAATGAGTAGTCTTCTCTTTCGACATGAGTTAGTTGATTTATAGGAATTCAAAGGTGTCTGTATTTCAAACCTAAGTTTCCGTCCAAACAAACAACGTATATAGTATAACGAAGAAGTTACTACCTTTTACTGATACACTAAAAAAAAAAGTGAAATAGAGGAACATCTTCTCTGTATGCAATACTGTGACAAGACACGGTAAAAATGAAAACCAAATGCTATTATTTGTTAATCATTACGAAACTGTATGATAGGAAGTTTATATTTGTGACTTACATGGGAAGTAAAAAATACCCTTGTTTCATATACATAGTTTCAATAATTGTGGTGTCGAAACTTGAATAAGATATAAGTCAGATGAGTCTATTTGTCAGGTCTCAAATTTATTCTTTCGTTTTACTTAAGGAAACACTTTTTAAGGACTTGTACACGAAGACGATACGGATTAAATAGTTTATGAAAGAAAAACGAAAGTCCCTACTGAACAGTTCGAGCTTGTAGCATGTGACTTCTACTTCAAGAGACCCCAGTAGCAAAAAAGGGACATTAAAGGAATCTTCTTCCTAAGAAATTTCAACTAATGAGGGTCAAGGTACGTTGTAAACTTCAGGGGTGGGGTGGAATGTCACACTTTCTTGTCCTCCTTTACGAGGAATACAGTAGAGGAAATTATCGTGGTCGGTATTGATTGTCGTTTCTTTCTGTATTGAGACACCTTACGAATCTACCTGAACTACTGTAATCATGGTTTGAAGGTAGATTCGACGTCTTTTAATGACCTTCTCTTCTGAAAGGGTTTTTTGAGAACTCTTACTCAAGATGTTGAAGACTTTTTCGGATGTCGAACCCGCTAAACGGGTACTTTGAAGTTGCTTATTCAAGTCATGGACCGTTGAGTCTTCTTTTTGACCATAGATTTTGGTGGTTTTACAACAGACTAGGGTACTCGGTCAGTCACCGACTAAACGGTGGTTTCGAAGTTTTCTACCGTCCTCCTCGTTGGTCCTACCTTCCGTTAGAAGGTCGTTTTAATTCTTTTTACTTGAGACTATCTAAGTGTATTGTTTTGTGGGGAAGTCCGTAATCAATAACAAACTAAAGCATTATCAGGTTATAAACCGACTACTCCATTAGGAGAGATTCCTTAAACTTTCCATGTAAAAAAAGAGGGTCAGTATATACGTATAAACTGTTGGGATGGAAAAGTTCATAACGATGACACGTCTTTCTTTTACAACATTTCCCTCCTGTAGTCTTCCTTCAAGAATTATTACCCGTACATAATAGTGTAGTTCGTACGTTATTACACGTTTAAAACGTAAATCAAAAGACCGTACTAAATATATACCATATAAATATAACATATAATACCTTTTACATATATATATAAATTTCACCACCATGATAGGTGTTATAAAGATTGTATATATAATTCGGTTTGTACTCAACTATCGAAAGTCCCACTATTTTGATATATATACACACACACATGTGTATCAAAATATATATGTGTGTGTGTATGTATATGTGTATATATATATATGTGTGTGTATGTCTGTATATAGATATTTTAACACTACAAAACAAGTTTCAACATCAAGAACACGTACAAATGAAATAATCCGATCCTTTCGAAGACCGTAATTAATAATTATGGTTTATAAAATCGGAATTTAATAAACAGTAAAATTTTAGACTAAATTACAAAAGACGACAAATTCCTGGACCTTTCAAAAGTCAACATGAAATATACTCCCTCAGTGTGTTCATACACGATGAATACCGGGACGTTTTTACATTGGTAATATATAAACTGTACATTTAAAACTTCGTATGATTATATGACTGTTAAAGATTACTAAAAATTTTCAACGATCATGACCCCTTTTTTATTTGTAACGAATAAAACTCTCAACCAGGAAAGGACCTGATTTCAGATCTTTAGAGAAAACATATACTAGATTAACTTTATACTCGAGACTTGTTTACGACTCAGTAACATTATCAGTCATCGGTTCATTATAACTTATATAACCTTAGACACACTTTAACGTATTACTTACCAGGGACAAAGTTCGACTCACTTAACCATTATAAAAAGTGAGAAAAAGAGTTTGAAAACAGTAAGATTTTTGGTTATTAATTAGGAATTCATCTGTTTTGTTGTGTTACTTTATCTACTATCTATAAATACGTATTTTATACATACAGATTAACACAGAGAGTAAAATACGGTAAAAGAACAAACACCGTAAACAATATTTTCCTGTCTAAAAAAGGAGTGGACCCGTTGGATAAAATAGGGTATGGACAGTGAGTTAAGTCTGTCTTACAAAACATGTATGGACTCTTTTAAATTTTAGTCTATTGGACTTCTGTAAAATGGGTACACTCAAAAAACGAAACAAAACAAAGTCATTTGTTAGTCAAATAACCACAGAACCTAGAGACCGGATGGTTTTATTCACATCGTCATGATAAAAAAATTGGGTTTCCAGACTATAAATACTGAGTAATTACCCTTAATTTTGATAAGGAGTTTTCTTGTGTCAGCTTTATTTCTAAACCTTACATCTCTAAAATTACGTTTAAATATTCACGAGGAATAACCTTATAGTACCTGAAAGGATATTTTGAAGAAACCCACAACATTAATTTCAGACAGGTCTTAATTAGATAAAGAGGAATATTTATACATTTAGGAATTATCGACCAAACCCGAGGGTGGTAAAGGGGGGAAAAATCGTTAGGACACTACTAAAAGTATAACCTTTTAATAACGTAGTTGTTAAGACGGTAACTATGTTATTATAATTATGGAAGACCGATGGAGACATAGTTAGTTTAAGACGTCCACGTTTGTATATGGTCCCTTAACAATGACCGTTTTACTAGTTGAACCCCGTAGGTAGGTGACACTTATCTGGACCGACTGGATTGGGAAATGGGGGTTTGAAAGAATAAACGACCTATGTCCTTTACTTTATCATCGTCTCGCTCTTCCCCGGGCTCCCCCGTGTCATATAAACAGTAGTCACCTTTTTTGACGTGCCTAGT
Source organism: Capra ibex (assembly GCA_006410555.1). Lineage (NCBI taxonomy): Eukaryota > Metazoa > Chordata > Mammalia > Artiodactyla > Bovidae > Capra > Capra ibex. The sequence goes on from SJYO01016970.1 coordinate 90,929,398, forward strand.
AAATCAGGTTGGTGAATTTTGATTTTTCGGTATTAAATTAAACCTCTCAGTAAACTCAAACCAAAACCACGGTTCCCCTTTTACCCTGGTTTTTATTTGAGAGGTTTATGTAAGTTAGTAAGTAAGTTACTTTAAGACGTAAAGAAAATTCAAGATCCGTAAAAATCGAGGACATCTAAACCTATACTGATTCAGTCTCCACCAGTAACGAGTAAGTTTGTGGTGTATAGTCAACCTCTCCCCCCTCCCCTCTATTTTTATTGTGTTAAAATCTCAGTTTTATAGTCAATTACCTTCCTTTCGTCTGATTGTGTTACCTTTTACTAACCTACTTTATTAACTCATAAAACCTTTCCCCTCTCTCACTATAAATTTGTCTCTGGACTTACTACTCTTTCTTGGTGACAACGGTTTTATTAAAAAGAATCACTTACGATAAGGAAATAGAAAGGGTGTACATATACCCTTTCCATATTGAAGACGTACATTAACGTCAAATTGAGGACAATGATTCAACTAGTAGCCAGGGCCAAATGGGTCCTCTCAAGGTCAAAAATGGACAACATGGACACATTAATAATTATCATGAGGGAAAGTGAGAATATTACAGAACCAAACCTACTATATACCACTGAGATGTAAAAACAACTCTGATATAATACTTCAGACTATATAAACCTATTTTTATTTCTTAACGAAAAAGAAGAGTAAAACGACTAAAAAAACTGTGACCGTAAGGTTCGTTTCAGTAGAGTCAAAGTATATAAAGAAGGACCTCCTGAAGAATTGTTTCAATAAAGGACATTGTAAACAAATTAGACATGTACTGTACAGAAGGATCGTCACTTTTCAATGCGTAAAATAACTGACTTATTTTCCATTTGGAGACTATAAAGGTAAAGTCCTTAAACATTCTCGAGTTTAGTTTCCTCATTTTCAGTTGAATTCAGTTCTATTAAAAGCCGGGTGGTTACACCGTTGATAACATTTCGTTTTATATCATAAGTAACTTGACTTATTAAGTTGAAATAATCTTTGATCAGGGAATATTACCATAAAAGTACCTATCAAGACAGTACCATTTTATAAAGTGAGATAAATAATTTTACATTTACTTTTATTAATAAAACTATTACGGATAGAATTTAAACTTATAGGAAGAGTCGTTATACACCTATGTAAAAACATTTATATATAAGTTAATTTTTAATCCTATAAAATAGTAATAAATACTTTTTTAAGAATACGACAAAATTTAAGTAGGTATATACCCTAATTTATGAAACCTTTTCATAAATCAACACAGTCATGAGTTCTCTGTGAAACATCTTTATCCTACGTTGGTATTTCACACTAAAGAAAACCTCCTTTTCACTCTAATACCCCTTCTACCAAATGTAAGGTAAACTTACTTCCAAAGATGATAAAGTATGGAACTTCTCTTAAGTCGAACTGTTGTGTCGCGTAGACACTCGAGATGAAGTCTTAAACACGAACTCAATACAACTTGTATAAATTTAATCGTAGTTCGATTAACGTAACAGACCGTTCGTCAAATAATAATAAATTTACACGTTCTAGTAAATCCAATGTTTTCATCATTGAATACATAAGTTATGACGTTCAAGTCAAAATATTTTTGACAAAATTTGAAAGTTTTATACTAACCCAATTTAAAAATATCGCACGAGCAGGAAAGAGATGAAGGGTTTTCAACTAATGAATAATGTAATAAACCAGATAGTATTCTGAAAATTGATGACTTTTAGTTATTAAGTCAGGTAATGTTCGGAAAGGAGTTTCAAATGAAAATAAAGCCGAGGAATGACTACTCTACGAAGTCGTTATACCTTGGACTTGAATGATTATGTCTAGTAAACTCTGGACGTAAAGAACCTTCTTCGAAGTACTGGTAGAATGGGAAACGACTTGGACTCAGAGTTTTCGGTGTCATTCATTTCGTCTGTTTATGTGTCAAAAGGATTAAAGAAAATTCATAGTTTAGTGGAAAACCTTTTTACCAGTAAATGAAAAAGACTATCACAAAGTTCCTTTTTCACAAAAGGATTAAAGTCTAGTCTAGTCAAACTACTATACAGTATACAAGTTCAGAGACCACGGAGTGTCTTAATTAGGTGTTTCAGTACAAGGATGTCTAAGACGGCATCACCTCAAGTTTTTCCTACTAAACGTAGTAGGTGATCTTAAAAAAAGGTTTAATACCAAAAAACATGGACTTTTAAAAGAGTTTTAGTACCGACAAAAACTTATAAGCCCGACACACAATGGTTACCTGTTTTCTATATCATCCCGGGTAATAGAAAAGAGTAATGAATAATTTAAGTCGTAAGTTAAATTGATGAGATAGGAAAGGGTCGAAGCGATCAGTTAGTGAACGTATGATTAAACGTGTATCAACACCTTTAACTTAGAAATGTAGTTGAAATGCACCACCTCTAATAGGGACAAAATGTGAACTATTTTTACTAAGAGTTACTCCAACAAATCTCCCAAAAATTAATTTACTTTAGGTGTTTCGACTCATCGGGGATGGAAGAACACACCAAGATAACGAAACGACAACGAAGACCTAAAAGGTAAACCCCGTAATAGACGAATGTAACACCATCTACCTCTAGATAAAGATGAAGATGTGAACGACAAGTGGTGGGGAGATGACACATATGTACACGTACAAGTCAAGAGTCAGTACAGGTTGAGAAACGTGGGGGTACCTGAGGATACAGGTACCCCAATAGGTCCGTTCTTATGACATCACCCGACGGTAAAGGAGGACGTCCCCTAGAAGGGTTAAGTCCTTAGTTTGGGTACAGAGGATGCCGAGGACGTAACTGTCCACCTGAGAAATGGAAATGGTGACTCGGCGGACCCTTCGGGGATGACACATGTGGGATGGGATCTCAAGGTTATAACAATATATAAAAGTATAAAAATGATCTAATTAATCGTCACAAAATTCAAGATGATGAAGGGAACATCGAGTCAACCATTTCTTAGACGGACGCTACGTCCTCTGGACCCAAACTAAGGACCCAACCCTTCTAAGGGACCTCTTCCTTTACCGTTGGGTGAGGTCATAAGAACGGACCTCTTAGGGTACCTGTCTCCTCGGACTTTCCGATGTCAGGTATCCCAGCGTTCTCATCCTGTGCTGAATCGATGATTTGGTGGTGGTGTAAACTTAAGTATATAAAACTAGTAAAAAGAGTAGGAAGTGTCGAAAAGGGGGGATTTCAACCGGCTCACAAAAAGGAAACGAATAAGAATGTATATGTACACCCTGATCACCATTTTCTTAGGTAGACGGTTACTTCCTCTGTGTCCTCTACGCACAACGTACAAACTAGGGACCAAACTCTACTAGGGGACCTCCTCCTTTACCGTTGGGTGAGGCCATAAGAATGGACCTTTTAACGTACCCAACTCTTCGGACCGTCCGATGTCCGGTATCTGGGGTTTCTCAGTCTGCGTTGACTTGTGCGTGTCCGTATGTAGTGCTTAAATCGGTATCACAGAAAGGGTTAGTATTTATAAAAGGATAATTTAAGGAGTTTGTGTATTTTATAACCTTGTCACAATAGAAGAACTACTTTAGAGATAGTCTTGTAGGACTAGACGAGTCAACACATTTAGGGAGAGGTAAAATCTCGTGTCGACAACAGAACCCTAGAGGGAAATATTAGTACCCTTAAGGTAAGTACAGAAAGGACCATATCTTTGGGTCAAAGTACCTTGTATGTATCGAATGAACCAAATGAGGAACAAAAACAAAAAGACCGACACGATGTACCGTGTACCCTAGAAAGAATCAAGGGATTATTCCAACCTTGGTACCGAGAAGTCGTCTTCCTGTCTCAGAATTGGCAACCTGACGGTCCCTTCAGAAATGAGAGTCAAAACTACTTAGTGTAAAGGGTCCCCAAAGAGTCCTCTTTTTCCTTTTTGTTTTGGTTTTTTTTGATCTTCATTTGAAAAACTTTCAAACTATAGAAATTTATTCTATTGAACAGGGATTATTAATTCTCAAACCAGATCATATCTCTAATACAAGGAAGACTTAAAGTCGTTGTAACAAGGAAAATGTCGATCTGAGATTACAACGATAACTCTACAGATTGTGGTAATTCAAAATCCGGGAACACATTTTGACTAAAGAGACGAATTTTCGATTATCCCATAAGATTAGTAGGGACCACAAGATTTTACAGTTTTAAAGACGGATTCACACGTAAGTAAAATTAGATAAAACGACACGTGAAAGTTAGACCTTTAAGTACTGGTAGTCCTTTTAAAAGAATTCAAGAAAAGGGAAATAAATGAGAAAAGGTAGAAGGAGATCCGAAGAAAGACCTTAGAAGTAATAAACCTACAGTCTTGAGAACCTTACTAAAAGATTATAAGAGGACAAAAGAGAAGATACATTGAGAAACATAAAAAATAGGTGAAAGAACCTCTAAAAGAATTAAAATAGTAGATATTGAAAGTAGATATACGTAGATAAAATAAAGTAAATAGAAGGTTCTACAAGAAGATACCATCAGAGTTAAAAGTTCTTATAAAACAACAACAACAAAAGATTTCCAAATGAAAAAAAACAATTCTCGGAAAGAGAACATAGTATTCACTTCCTAAAATCACGACAGTTTAAAAAATGACACAAAATTGACAAAGAAGACGTGTGTAAGATAAAGATTATAGATAATTATATATACTAAAACTTAAATTCTAATAACTCTGAGACGTGTTAACACACGTCATTCAGACAGTTGAAGGTAAAAGTCACTACACCAAGTTGAGAAGTGGCCTTCAATCACAGAAATCTGAAGAAATTTCAGTTACTGTAACAGGTCAATTCTGTGAATTAGTGGAAGGATGTCTCTCCACGGAACGACAGGAACAAGACTCTTGTTCAACTCAACTAATTTTGTTTCCACCACACGAAAAATTTGTCCCAAAGTTCCTCAAGAAAAATGTGAGAGGAAGGGATTAGAAAAATGAGACGATACGAAACTTTTAGGGAGATGACAACAAAGTTATCAAAGTCTTTCATCGTCATTATTTATGAATACCAATTAGAAGGTAAACCTCTTCTTTCCGGTCGAAAGGACATAATCAAAGGATAGTGACAATATTAAGGGTCCACCACGATCACCATTTCTTGAGTGGACTGTTACTCCCTCTATTATTCTCTGAGTCCAAACTAGGGACACAACCCTTCTAGGGAGCCCTCATCTATTACCGTTGGGTGAGGTCATAAGGACGGACCTCTTAGGATACCTGTTTCCTCGAACCACCCGATGTCAGGTGACACAGCGTCTCAGACTGTGTCGACTTCACTGAACCGTGTGTATTGTATGTGACGTTTAGCTTCGGAGTCATTGTGTTTACATATTACGATGTCAGATATCCATCTTCAAACTGTATCCGGAGTAACCCGATTTTAGTTATGCAATGGTCCCGAATTCAAGACAGACCTTCGAGATCTTCTCTTAATTAAAGGAACTACGAAAGTCAAAGATCTCCGGTAGGGACAAGAAATCGAGTAACGGGAGAGGAAGGTAGTAGTTTCGGTTTTTTAAACGTAGAGAGGCACGAAAACAAGTATCAGTGTAGAAGAAGACGGAGAAGATGGAAGAAGGAGGTTAAAATTCCTGGTAACACTAATGTGACCGGAGGGGACCTATTAGACTTTATTAGAAGGGTATAGACAGGAATTATATCAGTGTATACGGTCAGTGAAAACGGTTCATTCCATCGTATAAGTGTCCAAGGTCTCTAATGCTACACCTAAAGAAACTCCTAGTAACATAGAGTGATTAAAAAGAAGAAAGGAGGAAAATATAGTTTACTTTATAACAGAGTTGTTTTATAAAAAAGGTCACAGAGTCATATACATTTTTATCCTCGTCATAAATAAGAGTAATTATTGTAGGAAGAAACATTTCTTTGTATAAATTGTTCTGTAATAAATTAATAAGAGAATCCTTAAATAAAAACAGTATCAGATACTCGTTCGGAGTATCAGATATTCCAAAATAAAAGGTGTAAGAATCCTCTTTTTTTTTTGTTTTGTTTTGTCACAAAGTAATTTATCTAACTTTTACTGTAGGTTTTGAAGTCACAGGACTTAGACTCGAACATATAGTTCAAGTGAAAAGACCCATTCTTGGGATAGGAAACCAGAATTTTTTTTATAGTTTCTACCTAAATGTAAAGTCATGTATTGGATTTTCGGCCACAGTCATAAACAACCGTCTTTTGACAGACGGTATATCTGTGAATTTTACATACTTTCGAACACTGGATCTTCAATTAAAATCTTTATTTAGGGTAGTATAAAATTGGTTTACTAGTTACTTGTCATACGTCTCTGTCACCTACCCGGGTTCTCTGAACATAATTCTAGTTCCAATATGAAGTCACCGACTGATTTACTCTTCCCTTTTAGTCTTTTATAGTGAATGTAATTCCAAATAAAAACATTTACTTACCATTGTCGTACAGGAAATGGTCATCAGACAATAATATTACTATACCTGAATGTCATTATATTTAAAAAATTCACACTCTATATACCGAAGGAAAAAGTAATTTCCAAGGATTTATTTACTGACGAAAAATAATAGTTGAAAATAGAGAAGGGGGATAAGTGACTACTATATCAAAGAACCAAAGTATTCGATAAACATAATTTTCCTTTCAACACGTGTCTTATTCTGTTAATTACTATAGTATCTGATCAAAAAAACATTGGGACATTTCCAAACTGAAGTGACCGAGAGTGAAGGGGTATGCATGTCAAATATCACACTTTGACATAATGTGATATAAGACTCTAAACATAAGGTGTAATAAGTCTCGAAATGAATAATTATTTTATAAATCTAAACGTGTACACTTACTTGGGAGAGTAGGTTGACACCACAAAAATGATTCTACTGAGTACAAATTGTGATCTGTGAAAGGTAAGACCCACTGAATGACTCAACTATAAATTGTCATTTCTTCTGTGTCACCGTCTATAAACCGTTTAACTCTAGATACGACACTATTCTATATATCATAGAATTTCTTTCATTCCTAATTAGTGTTTAAAATCCGAATAATCTCCTATTTTATTACTAACTACTAGTTCAACCTCCTGTTTTTTAAACGAACCCTTTCACACATGAACACACGTTTACTAATCAGTACAGACTGAAAAACACCGGGGTACCTGACATCGGGTGGTCCGTGGAGACAGGTACCTTAACGGGTCCGTTCTTACGACTTCAACCAACGGTAAATGAGGAGGTCCCCTAGAAACGTTGGGTCCCTAGTTTGGGCGTAGAGAGTCCAGAGGACGTAACCGTTCGTCCAAGGAATGGTGATCGTGGTAGACCCTTCGGGGACCCCTTCATGTGTAATGTCAATCAGAACTTCTCCCGTCAGAGGGAGAGGTGACTCTTAGATTACAACCATTTCAACCTTACCTCGTGATGACACTTACTAGTCATAAATACGGTTATTAGATGAGACTTAGGTATTTAATAAAAAATCGGTAACCAATATATAAAATGAAACAAAGAAAAGGGTCACGGGGGAAAATTATTAAAGGTTTAAGAGTTCGTACGGAAAATACATCCCCTCTAGAATAAACTTCTACTACATTAGTCAAAATGGTATACATGTTAGATACTGTGGAAAACAGGTAACTGTACTTAAAAGACCCATAAGTAGGTCAAGCTTTAAAAGACGTCCCAACTATATAGGTGTCTTTGGGTAGTTGAATTTTCAGTTTAGTTATTTGTGAACAAACTAGTTAAAACATACGGATAATAGAACATTCACAATTCTATATGTGATCTCAATATATTTTCGTAGAGTTTGTAAGTCACAAGGCTTACAAAACTTCGTATTGATACGTACTATGATACCCGTGTTACTCCTTCTTTCACTACGTTGAGTATAGTCCAAACCCTAACCCTACCCAAATTTGTTACACCCTCCTAGAACTTTTCGTAAAACATCATTCCCTATGACCCTGACATAAAAGTGTCTAAACCTCTTTAATGTATCTATTACTTTTCTTCTTCATTTTCTTCGTGACAATATCTAATTATGTCAAACCTTTTGTATAATACACAACGTTTATATTCATCAAGTCTTTCTGATCTACAACCCAGTACTCTTCATGTAATTATATCCACTATTAATCTTTCCATTTATCCCTGGGTAAGTACTTATAATATTAGAAGTTTTCTTCAACCCAAAAATACAACTTTTGGTTGAAAATTTCTAAAATTTTCCTACCACCTTAGTCTATGTATAAAATCCTTCAAATGAAAAGGTTATATATGTACCCTATTTACCTGAAGTGTTAAAAATAAAGTTACCTTGGTTATACAACGAGTAATTTGAAATGTCGAAATGTAGGTAGTCTTAAATACCCCGAATGTTTTACTATATTTTATGTTTATTCTAACTTACGTATTCTTCACTCTTTTTGTTTTTTGTATAAGAATAACGTTACCAATTATATCTAAGACATTAACTACATTGTAAAGTGAGGACTTTTCATCCCTCCTTTTTCTCTTGGTGAAATTCACCAAGGAGAATGGACTTTTCCTTTTGTGATTGTAAAGGGGTTTATTGTCGGTCGTTAAAGTCTAGAAAATTTGAGAGTAATATAAAAGTGTTGTAACAGAGGAAGGAGTTTGTAACGTTAGTTCGTGAGGTTTAATGGACTTGACAAGGGTTTTCCTTTTACAATAAACTTTCAAATAAAGGAGAGAAATGAAAAGAATGACGTAAATTCTCGCAATTGAACTAAATTTCTTTCTACCATTTTACGTTGATACTTCTTCGTTTATAACTTTGTTATTTTGTCAAAACTATAACCGGTAAACGATTAGTTCTCCACTAAAAACCAAATCCATACACAAAGTCTCCTTATTAAGGACTAAAGATTAGGTTCTACCTTAAATTCTTTTTTGTTACAACTTACAATTGTGTATTAAATCTTAGTAGACCTTATTATAAAATCTAAAAGGTGATGAATTTTAAATTATTACTTACTAAGTGACCAATTTAGTGAACTTAAATTTTAAATACGTTTTTTACATAAAAAGTTTATTAATAAACATCCTTTTATTTTTGAACTAACAATAAGTTGTAGTGAGTTCCTTTATTCACAAGTATATAACTGGGTAAGTAAGTCGGAACCCTAAGTTGTATCACTACACGGTTCCATCTGGTGTATATCTGACTATAAGTATATGTTTGGTGTATATCAATTTAAGGACGTGGACACACTCGAAACTACTCCATGTTCAGTCTTAAAGACGAAATGTTAAAATTAAATATCAATTGAACATCCAGGAATGGAAACCGAAGGGACCACCGAGTCTAATATTTCACAGACGGATGTTACGCCCTCTGGGCCCAAGTTATGGACCCAACCCTTCTAGAGGACCTCTTCCTTTACGTTGGTGAGGTCATGAGAACGGACCTTTTAGGGTACCTGCCTCCTCGGACCATCCGATGTCAGAGTCAAGTCAAGTCAAGTTCGCTAGTCAGCACACTGGGGTACTTAACGTACCTCGTGTGGTCCGGAAGGACAGGTAGTGGTTGAGGGCCTCAACTGAGTTTGAGCGCAGGTAGCTCAACCACTACGGTAAGTCGGTAGAGAAGGAGACAACAGGAGAAGAGGAGGACGGGGGTTAGGGAGGGTCGTAGTCTCAGAAAAGGTTACTCAGTTAAGAAGCGTACTCCACCGGTTTCGTGACCTCAAAGTCGAAATCGTAGTAAGGAATTTTTCTTGTGGGTCCTGACTAGAGGAAATCTTACCTGACCAACCTAGAGGAACATCAGGTTCCCTGAGAGTTCGTAGGAGGTTGTGGTGTCTAGTTTTCGTAGTTAAGAAGCTGGGAGTCGAAATAAGTGTCAGGTTGAGAGTGTAGGTATGTACTGATGACCTTTTTGGTATCGGAACTGATCTGCCTGGAAATCACCGTTACATTACAGAGACGAAAACTTATACGATAGATCCAACCATAATTGAAAGGAAGGTTCCTCATTCACAGAAAATTAAAGTACCGACGTCAGTGGTAGACGTCACTAAAATCTCGGGGGTTTTTATTTCAGGTTGTGACAAAGGTGACAAAGGGGTAGATAAAGGGTACTTCACTACCCTGGTCTACGGTACTAGAAGCAAAAGACTTACAACTCGAAATTCGGTTGAAAAAGTGAGGTGAAAGTGAAAGTAACCCTCCGAAAAATCAAGGAGAAGTGAAAGACAGTATTCCCACCACAGTAAGACGTATAGACTCCAATAACTATAAAGAGGACCGTTACAACTAAGGTCGAACACGAAGAAGGTCGGGTCGCAAAGAGTACTACATGAGACGTATATTGAATTTATTCGTCCCACTGTTATATGTCGGAACTGTATGAGGAAAAGGATAAACCTTGGTCAGACAACAACATACAGGTCAAGATTGACAACGAAGGACTGGACGTATATCCAAAGAATTCTCCGTCCAGTCCACCAGACCATAAGGGTAGAGAAAGTCTTAAAAGGTGTCAAATAACACTAGGTGTGTCAGTTTCCGAAACCGTATCAGTTGTTTCGTCTTTAATCTACAAAAAGACTTTGAGAGAACGAAAAAGGTACTAGGTCGTCTACAACCGTTAAACTAGAGACCAAGGAGACGGAAAAGAATATGGTCGAACTTGTAGTCCTTCAAGTGCCAAGTACATAACGACTTCGGACCGAACCTCTTAAAACTCGTAATGAAATGATCGCACACTCTACTCACGTTAACACGTCATCAAACTCGTAAGAAACCGTAACGGAAAGAAACCCTAACCTTACTTTTGACTGGAAAAGGTCAGGACACCGGTGACGACTCAAAAGGTTTAAACGACCGGATAACTCACGTCGTGAAAGTGTCGTAGTAGAAGGTCCTAAACTTTATCGAGTTGACCTTAAGGTAATGGAGGTGATCGAAACAAGTATCACTACGAAAGATTCCGGGTGAACTGAAGTGTAAGGTCGTACAGACCGAGATCTACTCACTAGTGTGACACTAATAGAACCAGCACTTCTAGAAAAAACATGTCGAGAAGACGTATAAGAACGGTGGAGAAGAATTATAGAAGACGAAGACAATCCAGGTATGGTAAAGACATGAAATAGCTCGGGTAGAAACGTACTTTACAAGGGAACCACAGAGATTAAAAGAACTTCTCTAGAGATCAGAAAAGGTAAGACAACAAAAGGAGATAAACGTAACTGACGACTCCTACCGAAAGAATAGAGAAGAACGATAAGAAACCTTGAGACGTAAGTCTACGAATATAGAAAGGAAAAGAGGAAACGAAAAGTGGAGAGAAGAGAAGTGTCGATAAACATTCCGGAGGGGTCTGTCGGTAAAACGAAAAAACGTAAAGAAAAGGTACCCCTACCATAACTAGAGACAGAGGACATGTTACAGTCTTTGGAGTCAGGTACCAAGTAGTCCGTGGGATAGAACCGTTTTGAGATAATCGGAAACGGGACGAAGTAAGGTATAAGATTCCGATTTAAACGGACAATAGGGTCCAAAAGAACTGAAGGATGAAAAAGTAAGGTCAGATTACTTTTCCTGTAGAAAAAACCCACACTCAAGATTTTCCAGAACATCCAGAAGTATCTTGGCAAGTTGAAGTCGAAGAAGTCGTAATGACCAACCCCGTATCTGAACCTATTAACACTATAACTTACCAAACGGGACCTCTGCTTGTCTCAAGTAAGACAGTAAAAACTCTAACGTAGATTCATGACGTAAAACCTGAGAAGACAACTGGTACTACCGATGAGGTAAAGAAGATTCCCTAAGAACGGACGTCATCATCTATATTGCCAAGAGAATCAATTTAAGTGGGTAAGGTCAGGTAAAATCAAGTGACTAAAGATCTTATAACTACAAGTGAGAACGGTAGAGGAAAAACTGGTGAAGGTTAAACGGAACTAAGTACTTGGATTGTAAGGTCCAAGGATACGTTATAACGAGAAATGTCGTAGCCTGGAACGGAGATAGTGGTCAGTGTAGGTGTTGACCCATTACGAAAACGAAAACGAGGTAGGGAAGTAAGAAAGACCTCAATAAAGAGGTGACTAGAGGTCATCGTATAACCCGTGGATGACTGGACCCCTCAAGGAGAAAGTCCTAGGATAGTAAAACGGAAAAGTATGACAAGTACCCTAAGAGTTCCGTTCTTATGTCTTCACCGAACGGTAAGGGAAGAGGTCACCTGGTGTAAGACAGTCTGGAGAGGTGGTACGGGCGGTCAGAACCCACCGGGGTGTCCCGTATCGAATCAAAGTAACCACGGGAGAGCGTTGTGAATGGTAGAATGGACCCAAAGAGAATGGAACCTCCACCCTATAGAGAAGTGCCGACGAGGTCGTTTCACGTCGGCGACGAGGAATGGAACCTTCTCCCCATAGAGGAGTGGCGACGGGGAGGACTGGAACTTGTACCTCATCGAGGTCGGATACCCAGTGTTTCTCAGTCTGTGTTTACTCACTGAAGTGAAAGTGAAACGACATTATATCGTTTAAAGGGTGTAGACCCGTTTCTCTTAGTCACCATATATAGAACCAGAGGGGGTCCAGTATATCTAGTAAACTTTAAAGTTATCTTTAACTTAACTTATCTGGTGACATTCGTTATAGACCTTACTACCCGTGTCTATGTTACATAAGAGACTCATAGGACCAACCCAATCTGTTTACGGTAAACTGTTTACGGTTAGAGGTGGGTCAAAGTGGCACATTTGACCAGATTAAATATAGGTCACTTTTCAATTTATTTGTACCGTCTGTAAAAAAACGGTATGATTCTATTAACATTAAAATTAATTTCCAAATTGAAATTGAAAGAAAGTCTTATTCAGGAGTTGAATCACACGAGAGAGTTTTCTTTGAGTAACGACTTGATATACTCATAAATGACACGAATTACCGTCGACTGAACCGTTTTGGACTTTCCCTTATGACTTCGGACTACTGTTCTTTCGTTCAGTTGGTTTGAGGTAGAGTTTCATTAAAAAATTTTTAGATTTAAAGGTCTAGTGATAAGGTTCATGAACGAAATTAATTACAACCTTAAGTACGGATAAGTCACGTAATTTTTATTGATTTAGTATCAAAGTTTTACCATTTTACTGGACTATTAAGACTATATATATACATATATATGTGTGTATATATACATATATGTATAAGGGTATTTCAAACTTTACACCTTTACTATAAGAAACTCTATCTTCTTTCTCTGGTGTTTTTAATGAAATCTATAAACGTACAGAGACAACAATAAGTCAGTGATTCAGTCTGACAGACTGAGAAACCCTGGGGTACCCGACGTCGTAGGTCCTAGGAGACAGGAGATGATAGAGGGTCGCACACGAGTATAAGTACGGGTAACACAGTCACTACGATAGATTGGTAGAGTAGGAGACGACGAGGGAAGAGAAAAACCGAAAGTTAGGAAGGGTCGTAGTCCCAGAAAGGTTTACTCAGTCCAGAAGCGTAATCTACCGGTTCCATAACCTCGAAGTCGTTGTCAGGAAGGTTACTTATAAGTACCAACCATAAGAAAGTATAACTGACCAAACTACTAAAATGACAGATTCCCTGAGAGTTCTCAGAAAAGGTCGTGGTGTTGTACCTTTGTAGTTAAGAAGCCGTGAGTCGGAAAAAATACCAGGTCGAGAATATAGACACTCACTGATGACCTTTTTTGGTATCGAAACTGATATGTCTGGAGTACTTAATATAAGAAACTCTACCTTATTTATTGATAAAATCTACAAACGTAAGTACATATATTTACTAAAGTTTAAATCACACGTTCAAAATTCTCTTATACATTTTATCTTATTAGTCTATTAAAAATTCTATAATCCTTTTGGTAAAAACATAAATGGATATTTACTCTCTCAGTCTAGTCTCTTATTAAAATTAAGTGAGTTCTTCTCCTTTGATTAATATTACGTTTCTTAAACCGCTGAGATCAAACATGATCCGGAGGTACATTTGTTTGACTTACTACACTTGTCTAACGAAGTAAGACACTGAACTAACAATAAGTAACAAGAGTCCTTTGTCCACTGGGGAATAAACGGTTTGACATCTTGGTAAAAAAGGGGGTATGAGTAGAAGGTCTATTAGTAAAAGGTCATTAGTACATGTCTATACTCTCGACCTGGTATTATTTCCGACTTACGACTTCTTAACTAGGAAAGTTCGACATCACGACCTCTTCTGAGAACTCTCAGGGAACCTGATGTTCCTTCAGTTTGGTCAGTTAGGATTCCCTTTAGTTGGGACTTATAAGTAACCTTCCTGACTACGACTTCGACTTCGAGGGTATGAAATCGGTGGACTACACTTCTCAGTTGAGTCACATTTTCTGGGACTACGGTCCTTTCTAACTCCCGTCCTCCTCTTCCCCCACTGTCTCCTATTCTACCAACCTACCGTAGTGGTTGAGTTACCTGTAGTCAAACTCGTTTAAGACCCTCTATCACTTCTTGTCCCTACGGACCGTACGACGTCAAGTACTCCAGAGTTTCTCAGTCTGTGTTGACTCACTGACTTTTTGTTGTTTAGAAGGACTATACAATGAGGGTTCGGTCACTCCTGTATAAACTATCCCTTAATGTAGGGTAAGAGAAGGTCTTGATACCTTAACTTACACGTTGATGACAAAGTTGGTAGGATACCTATTAAAATCTATGTACGAGTGACTTGAGAATTAGACGTAAGGAAAGTGTAGGTTGTGTTACCATCGAAGATTGTATTTTATACATTATATTAACTACTCACGATAAAAGGACTATTTCAGATTAATTTAACTGAGAAAACTAGAGACCGGGAACTTACTCTTCATATATCCAGACAGAATAGAAACTTATTATTAATTCAATATATAATATTATTGGGACGGTACGTCTTCATTATACTTGTTCCATTCACTCTTTATAAGGAAAGGAACGTCGACATCCTAAGCACCTTTAAACCAAGAAAAACAATAATAATAAAAAAATTTAAAAATGTTTCAACACAACCAAAGACGGTATGTCGTTACCCTTTTTTGAACGAAGAAATTTCGGTCGTTATCTTTCTCTCTGTCCACGATAGTGTAGATACATTGATCAATTTAGGGAAACAGAAAGGAGGTAAAAAAGATACATTCGTTCGGTGTCCACGACGGGTGTGAGTTCCCATCTCTAATGTATTTTCGTCATTATAGTCCTCTATCCCAAGTCCCTAAATAAAGAAATAAACCAGACAGAACTTCTGATACTGTTAAAACTTATTTTAAATTGTTAGACTTGTCTATTTAAGGGTTTTAATATCCAGTAGTCCTTTAAAGGTCTTACGTAGGAGACGAAGAGAAAGGTAGAATTTTTTATAGTTTACACATCCTGAGGTGTGTCTGGAGATTCATCGAGTGAAAATAAATCAGGATGTCTTCATAGTTCTAAAGGCTTTACTGGACTTCTTTTACACAGATGGAGACTCAGTCTAGAATGGGTCCTACAATTCACTCTTAAAATATCCCTTTCTTTTCAACACATCGTCATTGATCTTTTCCATTAAAAGATAAATAGGAATATAATTATAAAAAGGAAGGATTATAATAAATATTTATCACTTGGAAAGAAAAATGAACGAATAAATGAGTAAATATTAAAATAAGAAAAGGGACATAAATCTTAGGAATTGGTGTTTTTAGATTCCATCAAAAATTTTATGTCATTTTGACATTATAATAAAAAATTTTTAGGTTTGTATCTTCATACGGGTTTGACTTTTCTTGTTTTTTAATTTGTCTTTATACACTGAATTTTCTGGTAACATAAAATTAACCCGACTCTTAAACCCAACTCAGACGGTCGTTTCATTATACTCCTTGTAAATAAAGTAAAAATATATCTTTTGGAGTAACTTTTTATACCGACATCCATAATTTCAACTTTGATAGATATAGGTCTTAGTCATGAAGGAGAATATACATATTCGTGATCTCTTTGAGTCCTTATAAAAATGTGGTCCCATGTACTTTTTCTTATAAATGTTAGAAAAAAGGTATTACAACTTTTTATTTTTCTAGGTTTACGGGAAGTCATCATCTTTCCTTTTTATTTAACACCATTTACATATGTTAGTTTAGGATATTTTATTACTTTTATTTTCTTGGTCTGATGTCTATTGACACACCTAATTAGAACGTTCGTACTATAATTATATCCTTTTTCTTTTTTTATTTTTAACTGTTAATTAAAAAACATTTTCTTTTGGACTATCTATGAAATATACTACAGTGGTTAGTTTGACATAGTCGTTGGTGTAAAACATTATTGGTCCGAACGAATCGAAATAGGACATCGAAGGTAGACATTGATCATTTTGTATCGTCGATAGTGATAGTAATGTTGTTTTGGAGTGTTCGATTTTAAACTTTTACAGTCGTGACAACAAACCTATTGGTGAAATTTTTGAGTCTTTCTTTACACTATAACGTAAAGAGTACTTTTACCAGTTGTTCTTTTATCAGTAAAGACACGTGTAAGTATCTGATTTATAATAGGACAAAAGTTTTTTACACTGAATAACAGATACAAAATTAAAAAAAAAACCACAAAAACTCATAAATCTAATATGACGAAAACAATTTTCCCTCGTTAAATAGTTTCTCAATAAGGCAACTATTAAACCCGAAAGACAAAGAGGAATTTTAGAAAAGGATGTTTTCATTGACATCATATTCACTTTCGTATGTTGACGTGAGTCAGTGACTTAAGTGGTAGATCAAAGTTTATCGTTCGTAAATTTTTGACCGAATGGATGTTATGTAAAGAAACACAATTCCAAGTTCATGTTGATTAAAGTTGTCATGTTTATAATCGCTACAAATAAAGTGATCTTATAAAAAATTTTTTGTTTTTGTTAGAAACCAATATTGAAACTTTTAGAAGTAAGAAGACCCAATTGTTCCCTTGAAAAAACAACAAAGAAACACATAATTTTGACACAACTGATTTTAACGACTTTTTTATCTGGTATAGGTATAAAGTCGAAGATTCTAGTCAAAAAATTTTAGTTTACAACTTTTCAATTAAACGTTTCAAGTTATTTTTAAGTATACCTTATATAAATTCTGTCAGACAAACTATTACATGGAGTTTTAATCATTCGAGAAATCCATTTCGACTAACGTCTTACCATCATTATTAAAACTGTACACATAATATTTGGATAAACTATTTCATCATTATCATAGTCATTTAACGATTTTGTTAGTATAGGTTAATAAATCTCTTACTTCAAAATTCGTTACTTCGTTTCTTATTTGTGTATGTTAACTTCTATTGTTGTTCTTACTCATACCTATATATTCATTCTCGGGTTATTACACCTTCCCTTTCACCAAAAAATAAGTGGACTTTACCTTTTGAATATTTTTCTTCAATATAAATCACTCTACTAAACCATTGTCCCTGGTCACCGACATTCACGGAGACTCTTAATTTCGGAACTCTTTTAGTTTTCAAACGGAGATACAAAATCTGACGTGTCGAACTTATTACTTTGTACCCTCTCCTCTGAGAAAACAAAGTTTTCTACTAAACAAACTAAACTGTCACATATATCCTTCCTCTTAATACTATTTTACTTCGTCGTTCCATCTCTTCCTCTGTTAAATATGTAAACTTTACCTGAAGGGACCACTTACATCCTATTGGTCGGTTATGATTGTTTGAGGACTAACACTCAGAAATCGAGTAGTCGAAGATCAACAAGTTCGAGAAAAATTCCCTATCCGTTACTCGAAAAATAAATAAATAAATAAAAAATAAAAAAAAACATAAAGTTCTCTGGTTTAGGTCGATTCATAAGGGACTTAGTCCATTGTTTGTTAGTAAGTAGTAATAATAGCACGAATATTTCAGTATAAATACCTCAGAAATGATACAAGGACTATCACTGTTGAAAATACCCTAAAATAAGAAAAATTGGAAGTGTCTGTAAGTCATCCAATTTTCTTAACAATAGAAACATAATTTTTACTATTATAACTGTGTGTATTTGTAATTCATCGATGTCGAGAATTACGTCCTTTCATGTACAAGTTACTTACTTTATTTATAGAAAGGATGTGTTCATATGTAAAGTCTTCTGACTTATGGGTTTCGTTTGTTTTTATAAAATACCTCAGTACATAACAAAACAACATTTATATTTGTTATTGAATTTTATCCACTTCATTTCTTAGGTGGACGGTTACGTCCTCTGTGTCCGCTTCACCCAAGTTAGGAACCCAACCCTTATAGGAGACCTCCTCCTTGACCGTTGGGTGAGGTCATAAGAACGGACCCTTTAAGGTGTCTCCTCGGACCACCTACTGTTAAGTACCCTAGTGTCTCAGCCTATGTTGACTTGTTGATTTACGTTCTAGACATATCCGACTAATAACGATCCGTCTTTTTACATCCTTCCTACCATCCCTCATGATCTCCCCCCTGTTTGTCCTTCACGAATGATTCTGTCGCTGTAACCTTATGTCTGGACTCCTCCAGGGTCTTCGAGACACTCTTCTTTCGTAGGTCTTTCATCCGTATAAGAGTTCTGTACTTGTACCAATCGTTAAACTAAAGTTCTTTGTCGTTCTTGTTAAATCGATCTTTCGTTTTCGTTTTTATTTGTCTACCTGGATTAATTTGAACTTCCAAAAACGTGTCGTTTCTTTTGGTTGTTTTACTTTTGTAGTTAACCTACCCTCTTTTATAAAGGTTTACTATACTGACTATTTCCCAACTATAGGTTTTACATATTTATCGAGTATGTTAAGTTAAAAAATTTTTTCGGGGTTAAATTTTTACTCCTCTCCTGGACTTATCTGTAAAAAGGTTTCTTCTGTATGTCTACTAGTTGTCCGTATACTTTTCTACGAGTTGTAATAATCATAGTCTCTTTACGTTTAACTTTATTGTTACTCTATATTGGAAAACTACTACCGATATTAGTTTTTCTTGTGTTTATCGTTTACAACCACCACACCTCCTTTCCTTTTGGACCATGTGAAAGGTACCCTTACATTTGACACTGTCCAAAGACTTCCAAAGAGTTTTTCAACTTTTGTCTTGACAGTATACTGGGTTTTAAAGTGAGGACCCGTAGGTTTTTATGTTTTTGTTTTTATGTTTAAGTTTTTCTATTATACGGGTTTATAAACATCGTCGTAATAAATCTTAACGGTTCTATACCTTCGTTAGATTCACTGATAATTGTCTACTTTCCTATTTCTTCTAACATATATATATATATATAGTCAAGTCAAGTCAAGTCAGCGAGTCAACACAGACTGAGAAATTCTGGGGTACTTAATGTCGTCGGTCCGGAGGGACAGGTAGTGGTAAAGGGCCTTAAGTGGGTTTGAGTACAGGTAACTCAGTCACTACGGTAGGTCGGTAGAGTAGGAAACAGTAGAGGAAGAGAAGGGCGGGGGTTAGGGAGGGTCGTAGTCTCCGAAAAGGTTACTCAGTTGACAAGTGTAGTCCACCGGTTTCATGACCTCAAAGTCGAAATCGTAGTAAGGAAGGTTTCTTGTGGGTCCTGATTAGAAATCTTACCTGACCAACCTAGAGGAACGTCAGGTTCCCTGAGAGTTCTCAGAAGAGGTTGTGGTGTCGAGTTTTCGTAGTTAAGATACCGCGAGTCGAAAGAAGTGTCAGGTTAAGAGTGTAGGTATGTACTGGTGACCTTTTTGGTATCGGAACTGATCTGTCTGGAAACAACCGTTTCACTACAGAAACGAAAACTTATACGATAGAGCCAATCAACATTGAAAGGAAGGTTCCTCATTCGCAGAAAATTAAAGTACCGACGTTAGTGGTATACGTCACTAATACCTCGGGTCTTTTTATTTCAGACTATGACAAAGGGGTAGATAAAGAGTACTTCACTACTCTGGTCTACGGTACTAGAAGCAAAAGACTTACAACTCGAAATTCGATTGAAAAAGTGAGAGGTGAAAGTGAAAGTAGTTCTCTGAAAAATCGAGGAAAAGTGAAAGACGGTATTCCCACCACAGTAGACGTATAGACTTCAATAACTATAAATAGGGTCGTTAGAACTAAGGTCGAACACGAAGAAGGTCGGGTCGCAAAGAGTACTACATGAGACGTATATTCAATTTATTCGTTCCCTTGTTATATGTCGGAACTGCATGAGGAAAAGGATAAAACCTTGGTCAGAAAACAAGGTACAGGTCAAGATTGACAACGAAGGACTGGACGTATATCCAAAGAGTTCTCCGTCCAGTCCACCAGACCATAAGGGTAGTGAAAGTCTTAAAAGGTGTCAAATAACACTAGGTGTGTCAGTTTCCGAAACCGTATCAGTTATTTCGTCTTTATCTACAAAAAGATCTTGAGAGAACGAAAAAACTACTAGGTCACCTACAACCGTTAAACTAGAGACCAAGGAGACGGAAAAGATTTTGGTCGAACTTGTAGACCTTCAAGTGCCAAGTGCATAACGACTTCGGACCGAACCTCTTAAAACTCGTAATGAAATGATCGTACACTCTACTCACGTTAACACGTCATCAAACTCGTAAGAAAACGTAACGGAAAGAAACCCTAACCTTACTTTTGACTGGAAAAGGTCAGGACACCGTATAACTTACGTCGTGAAAGTGTCGCAATAGAAGGTCCTAAACTTTATCGAGTTGACCTTAAGGTAGTGGAGGTGGTCGAAACAAACATCGCTACGAAAGATTCCGGGTAAACTGAAGTGTAAAGTCCTACAGACCGAGAT
Organism: Capra ibex; assembly: GCA_006410555.1. Lineage (NCBI taxonomy): Eukaryota > Metazoa > Chordata > Mammalia > Artiodactyla > Bovidae > Capra > Capra ibex. The sequence continues at coordinate 90,950,276 of SJYO01016970.1, forward strand.
CCACTCACTAGTGTGGTAGTACTAATAGAACCAACACTTCTAGAAAAAACATGTCAAAAAGACACATAAGAACGGTGGAGAAGAATAATAGAAGACGAAGACAATCCAGGTATGGTAAAGACAGGAAACAGCTCGGGACGAAGAAGACAGTCGTAGAGGACATACCTATTAATGTTTGTAGATTTACCATTTTAAACATTATTAGATATGTCCTCTACAACTGACTTCTTCGTCCCTAAGTCGACACCTAAGTCACTCTTCATCAACATGAGACATAAAGACTTCTATCGACTGTTTTACACGACCGTACCATCGTATGTTAACGGGAACATCAATTTTATACGTACGATTTAGAGAAGTCAGAACAGACTGAGAAACCTGGGGCACCTGACATCGGGTGGCCCGAGGAGACAGGTACCCCCAGGTATGAACACACCCAACAGGACGGGAGGAGGTCCTATAGAAGGACTGGGTCCTTATTTTGGACATAGAGAATACAGAGTCCTTGACCGTTCACGCAAGAAATGGAAATGGTGATTGTGGTGGACCTTTTGGGTTAATATTAATGTACTGTTTAGTTCGAAGTATGGACAAAGTATTGAGAACGACAGGGTGGTAAAAAATTCACTTTTAATAGTTCTTAGTGTATATTTTCCTTTTTCAAACGAAAGTTTGTTCAGATGTTTTGTCCATGACCAAGTGGGTTATTTTTATAGAGTCCACAACTTTCATTTTTTATTAGGTGTTGTTATTGTTCTAATAACTACCCTTGGTCAACAACTGTCTTCGACGATAAAAGTAACAGCCTCCAAAAGTCTCTAGTCGGGAGACCTTGACTCCTTTTTACCACGAAGAACTCCCTTCAAAGTCTATTTCGAGTTCTACGAAATAAATCGTCGGTCCTTGATTCACCTCTATCCCAATGATGAGACAAAACTCCTCTTCCAATAAATAAATATAAATAAATTTATATGACTAAATAGTCTCTTTGGTTTTAAGAAAAAAGAAAAAGAGACTGTATCCAAGACAACGAGACGAGTGAGCTTCGCTTCCGTCCGTTCCACAGTCAAAAGAAACCGTATTGACTACAATCGAATATAATTCACCTTATTATCAAGACTCAACACGGACTTGAAACAGAGGTAGGGACCCGACCGGTTCCGTCGGGGCAACGAGTCTCAACCCACCGAACATGAGACCGGTTCCCCGACTGGAGGTGGAGACGTGTGTGTGGTTCAACATGGGACTTGAGGAGTGGTCTACCCCTTTTAAAAATGGATTAACGAGTCAAGTCTCTCCTTAAAAAATAGGTAATACAGAAACCTATCTCTCAGGGAAAAAGATTAAAAGTGTCTTCTCGACTAAGTGAATCGAAATCTTTCGTAACTCATCATAGTATGGTCGTACTGATTAGGATCTAGTCTCCTGTCTTAGGATTAACAGTCCAAGTTCACGATATTTTATTTTATGAGATTTTCTATTTATTTTCTTCGTTTTTATAACCGAAAGGATTATATAAAATCAAGTATAATTGTCTTAATACATCAAATACTTAAATTGGTTTTTGTCCAGTAACTATTAGTCTCCTAAGGACCTACCGTTTGAGTCTATGGTGTAGTATAGTGGAGGAGTCTATAAGGATAAGTAATTAGAGTACATCTATCTCCGAACACCAACTTCTTTTTTTAATCCTTTACTACTGATTTCAGAAATAGACGCCATCTCTGTTTACAATAAAAAAAGTTATTTTATTTACAGGTACAAATAATAACTTGACGACAAGTCTTCCCTCTTTCACTACTTTTCTTATTTCTTTTACTCTTTGTCACGGAATCGACAATCCTCTCTGTTGATAATAATCGACGGTCCTGTGGATCTTGACAAGTTTCTTGAGGTCTTTTAGGCTGGTGAGTCTTTAAAGCATAACTTAAATTTTTCTTTAGTTTATAGGTAAAGGTCACTGTAGAATTTCCCAACAGGTTATACTGTTATCCTCTGTATTCTCTGGGACCCGACCCTGATAGGGGACCTTCTCCCGTACCGTTGGGTGAGATCATAAAACGGACCTCTTAGGACACTGTCTCGTCCGACCGCCCGATGTCAGGTATCCCAGTGTTTCTAAGTCTGTGTTGACTTCGTTAACCGTGCGTACGTGCACACCATTTTTCACACTGAGGATATGAAAAGAGTGATTCGTCAAAACAAGGGTAGAGGACTCCGTTTCTGAGAACGGTCAAGTAAAATACACACGTACGAGTCGGAATCCATAGTAAAGAAAGTAATATTCTCTTTAATTCGTATAAAAGTGTACAATTTCAGGGAAAACAAAAAGACACGTACAGGTCAAATATTGGAAACCGAAAAAGACAACTCAAAAGGGGAAATAGAGAGTTGAAAATGTAGGAGGACACCTTTGTCTAGACTAACACACCTACCATCAGAGGGTGAAGCTCAAGAAGATACTTTGAAGTTAAACTCGAATAAGATAAAACGTGTTCGTGTCAATGTTCAAACAGACGACAGTGTCTAATCTCAGAAACCTTTCATAAATCACACTCTATAAATGATTCTTCACGAAGTCCGTAGTTTCAAATACCTTTGTCGTTTCGGTTCCCCGCTACATCCAAGGTACTGTCAAAAGGACTGACATATTTCTCGAGACACTGATTATACTGGGCTCTACGGTCCGGACACAGATAGAAGTTACGAGTTTACGACCTACATCAGTGGACACTATCTTTTAATGAGACTATTAATCCTTGACTCCGTTTGGGGCAACCTATGTAAATAAACATAGACATAACATTATTTTGTATAAGTTTATCTCAAATCGTTTTTAAAGGACATTTAACCTACCCTCATACTTGGTTTGTATTTTCTTTTCAGGATCGTTAAAGTTCTTAATCGTGTTATACATCAGTTACTTTCCTATAATCACAATTCCTATGTTTTACCTTCGTTCTTATTAAAACTTTTTCTATATACTATCAGTCTTTCATAATTTTTCACCTTACTAAAGTTTTCATAAAGATATACATGGTCAAAAAATGACATTAAAAAGGAAATTAATTAATTTATTTTTTAGTACTAAGAATAAGTAGTTTTGAAGTATGTCACGTTTATTTTTACGTTATCTTACAGTCTCGATTCTCCCTTATTCTGACATTTTGACTAATTAATTTAAGACTTCCATCTGGAATTTTTATCGAAACCACTTATTACATAATATAAAATAATGTTTCCTGTTAAATTTGTGTATTAAATAATTATTAATTTATTAATTAAATTTGAGTATTAATTATGAAGGTATCGAGTCCTTAAAAAACCGTCCAGAGGATTGAAGTAACACTAATTTTAATGTTCGGGATTTTATTATCTAAACAGTTAATTACGATAATGTACAAACATGTCATCTGTTTTAAATTGAGATCCGTAAAAGATTCTGCACGTTCAGTTCCCATTTTCATCTATATGACTCTCATTACGAAGGGGTTTATTTGGTCCCCATCGACATAAGTATTGTCCGTTTGTCTGAATTTCCTTTTAGTGAGAAGGTTTCTACTACTTTCCGTAATTAGTACTCTTTTATGTTGTGAAAGTCGGTGTTACTGGATTTTTATATTTGATTCAATATATTTCTTTTCAATTATTTAAATTTCTTCTATTAAGTGTTAATAATACCTTTTTAAACTACGTGGAGAAAGTTATTAGTTAACTTTTTGTCTGTGTTTAATAATTCCTATAATCTTTTCATTCTAAATATTATTTACGTGACTGAAATATATCCCGGAACGTGACGTCCTTTTTTTTTTTCCTTGTCTTCTATTAAACTATCGAGTCAACTATTTCTTGGGCGGACGTTATGCCCTCTGAACCCAAGTTAGGAACCCTAGAAGGGACCCAACCCTTTTAGGGGACCTCTTCCCTTTCCGATAGGTGAGTTCATAAGACCAGACCTCTTAAGGTACCTGACATGTGAGGTACCCCAGTGTTTCTCAACCTGTACTGACTCACTGAATGTGAAAGTGAAAGTACGACAAATTCATGCACCTAGTAAGTGTTCTAAACTAGTCTATGACTCAGTACTTTGTTCAGTTGTTTAAAGTTTAATGCTTTTAGTTTCCTAGACGAGAGACTAGTATCGTTTTAAATCGATAATTAGTTATGTTGTTTTCATTGATCTTCAAAAATATATAAACTTTTAATTCTTTAGTGAAGTTTAACAGGTACCAAGATAATCCATCCTTCAATGTGGGTTCGTGTTCCTCACCAGATCGACTTTTCCTACGTTGGACTTAGAGATTAGGGGTGAATCTGTACAAGTCCTCTCGAGTGTCTATACCATCTTTTTACTGGTGTTTCTGGAAAGGTTGAAGATTCGTACACGGGATCCGTACGTCACCCATGTTTCATTGGTGTCCCCGAAGAGGTTAATTTCGTGTACGTGGGACCTACGTGTCGACACAGGAGTTCATTGGAATCCGTGGGTCCTCGGGGTAATTCGTAAGTATTTATAAGATATATATGTATGTAGACTAATATTGTCTGACTTAATACCCTTTCTACACGTTATCTCAGACGACAATATATTAAACGTTGACAGTTATTTTTGAGAGTCAGGTACGGATCTACATATACATTTTCGGAATAAAAAGTACATGGGTCTGTACGGGGGAAAGGACTAACTGGAACTAGTACGTGGGTTATATGTAAAGGTAAGGACTAACGACCGTCCATGTTCAAGATAGACGAACTCGACATTGGTAAGACAACCAAACTTAGGAACGAGTCTACTCTACCTTCGGTTCTCGAGACGGACGAACTCGACATTAATCGGACAGTAAGGTTTAGAAAAAATGAGGTTCTCTTGTATGATTATAGACACATATTCTAGTGATACATGTTCTCCCGGTACAGAAAAAGTCGGAGGATTTGTTTCCTATTGTAAAGGATCACCGGTTTACTTGGTTCCTCATAGAAAATGTGACAGTCTCTTAAATGACCATCGTTTTCGGAGAGTTGTTCGTTGAGGTGGTTCAGACTTTATAAATACCTAAACTATTAAAATTTTTTTTACACTAGGAACATAAATACCCCAAATATCTATTGATGGTAAATATACATTGTACAGTTCAACATTTCTACTATGGATCTTCTATTTTGTAGGTTCTTGGTGTGAGAAAATTTATTTCATGTCTTTTATTTTCTCCCGATATTTATTAGGATGGGTATTACCGTAGACCAGGGTAGTGAAGTACCCTTTATCTACCCCTTTGTCACTTTTGTCACAGTGTGAAATAAAAACTCCCGAGGTTTTAGTGACGTATACCACTAACGTCGGTACTTTAATTTTCTGTAAATGAGGAACCTTCCTGTCAATACTGGTTGGATCTATCGTAAAACTTTTCGTCTCTGTAATGAAACGGTTGTTTCCAGGTAGATCAGTTCCGATACCAAAAAGGTCACCAGTACATACCTACACTCTCAACCTGACACTTCTTTCGACTCGCGGTTTCTTAACTACGAAAACTTGACACTACAACGTCTTCTGAGAACTCTCAGGGAACCTGATATTCCTCTAGGTTGGTCAGGTAGGATTTCCTCTAGTCGGGACCCTAAAGAAACCTTCCTGACTACGATTTCGACTTTGAGGTTATGAAACCGGTGGAGTACGCTTCTCGACTGAGTGACCTTTTATGACTACGACCCTCCCTAACCCCCGTCCTCCTCTTCCCCTACTGTCTCCTACTTTATCGACCTACCGTAGTGGCTGAGGTACCTGTACTCAAACTCGTTTGAGACCCTCAACCACTACTTGTCCCTCCGGACCGCACGACGCTAAGTACTCCAGTGTTTATCAGTCTGTACTGACTTGCTGACTTGACTTGACTTACCTGTTAAAAGAGGTATATAACTAAAGAGTTAAATCATATGTATCTAAAGTAAAAGATCGTATAAAGTAATCTGGAAATAGACCAAAAAGATCCGGTTTCAGATTTAGTGGTTTATATATTGTTATGTAGATAACTCTTCCACGTATTTAGATTTACGTAATTACCTACAATATTCTTTTACACAGGTTACAGTATGTTTTATGTTTACATAAAATACATCATAAAGGGTCTATTGTATCATGTTCGTCTAGAAAGAACCATTGGAGGTTCTTAAATGGTTAATATTCTTTAACATTAAAGAAAAGATACAGGAACATATAATAATTGAATATCTATACCATATCCCCTTTTTTCCTATGTATATTGACTACAAGTAACTTTTTCGAATTGAGATCGACAATTCTAAGAAATATCTGTTATATAAGTAAATTTAAGGAAAGGTACCATTGTGTAAGGAGTCACTTGACTGAGACCGGATAGAGAGTTAAAAGTTAAAGAGGGGGGTGGAGACTTAGGTTGAACCGTCCGTTGGTTTTACATAAGGAACTTTATGTAGAGTTCACTCATCATCATTTGTATTTCTCTTTTATTTTCAAAATTATCCATGTCTTAAAAACCTCTCGTTTCAGTATAAATCCATAATTAGAGATTTTTCATGTCTCTGTCCGTACTAAGTAAATTCAGTGTGTGTTAGTACAAATACGTTGTTATTGTTTGAGTATAGTGTGTTTTTGTGACACAAAGACACGACTAAAGTTACTATTCAGAAACCCCAAGCGTACTTTAAACTAAAAATTGGTAAAAGTAAATTTACACAAAATATGTGTAATTTAAGTGAGTCAAGTTTACAAATGTAGTTATCGAAAAACATACATGTATTTTTAAGTTTTCAGTAGATTAGGTCAAAGTTATAAAGATAAAAGGAGTTTTCTAGAGGGGAAACATCAGTGATGAAAAAAGGGTTGACCCCAACGACGTCCACTAGTGATTAGAGGAAAGACAGATCTAAATGGAAATAGACCTATAGAGTATCTACATTTTAGTATTTTTTACATCAGAAAACACAGACTTATATAAGTGGATCGTATTATACTCACAGTAGGTATAACATCTAACCGTATAGACATCAAGGAAGGTAATACAACGACTAATTATAAGGTAACATGTTTATTTAGTGGAACACAAATAGATAATAAGACAACTACTTGTAAATTCGACGAAGGTCAAAGACCGATAATTTATTATGATGTTATTTGTAAGACTATGTATAGAAAAACACGAGGACACAAAAGTAAAGAACATGCATTTAAATACGAGTTATAAAACTTTTAATGGTCAAAAAGTTTAACACAGGTGTTAAACTGTCAAGGTCAAACTGTCAAGGTGATCGTTCCGTACTCCCAAGGGTAAAGAGGTACAAGGATGGTGTGAATGATAACAGACTTATACATAATAGGACGACGACGACGATTCAGTGAAGTCAGCACAGACTGAGACACACTGGGGTCTCTACCGTCGGGTGGTCCGAGGGGTCAGGAATCCTAAGAGGTCCGTTCTTATGACCTCACCCAACGGTAAAGGAAGAGGTTACGTACTTTCACTTTTCACTTTCACTTCAGCGATTCAGTACAGGCTGACAAGCGTTGGGGTACCTGACGTCGGATGGTCTGAGGGGACAGACACCCTAAAAGGTCCGTTCTCATGACCTCACCCTACGGTAACGGAAAAGACTATATAATAGGATCTCCTCACTTTGCGAGAGAATAACACTAAATTGAATGTAAAGGGATTATTACTTATTTTAACTCGTATTCAGTATCACAAATGACCTTTCGTAATTAAAAGGAACTACTTTATAGTTAAGAATCTAAAATAATTAAAATTACTTAGTTTTAATATTAACATATATATTCTGTGTCCTCGAAGGGACCACCGAGTCACCATTTCTTAGACGGACGATAACTTCCTCTATTCCAGACGTCTAGAGACCCAGTCCTTCTAGGGTACCTCTTCCTTTACCACTGGTGATCTCACAGGAAAAAAAAGTTACTAGGTCACTATAACCGTTAAACTGGAGAACAAGGAGACGGAAAAGATTTTGGTCGAACTTGTAGACCTTCAAGTACCAAGTGCATAACGACTTCGGACCGAACCTCTTAAAACTCGTAATGAAATGATCACACACTCTACTCACGTTAACAAACCATCAAACTCGTAAGAAACCGTAACGGAAAGAAACCCTGACCTTACTTTTGACTGGAAAAGGTCAAGACACCGATGACGACTCATAAGGTTTAAACGACCGTATAACTCACGTCGTGAAAGTGTCGTAGTAGAAGGTCCTAAACTTTATCGAGTCGACCTTAAGGTAGTGGAGGTGATCGAAACAAGTATCACTACGAAAGATTCCGGGTGAACTGAAGTGTAAGGTCCTACAGACCGAGATCCACTTACTAGTGTGGTAGCACTAATAAAACCAGTACTTCTAGAAAAAACATATCAAGAAAAAACATAAGAACGGTGGAGAAGAATCATAGAAGACGAAGACAATCCACGTATGCTAAAGACAGGAAATAGCTCGGGTAGAAACGTACTTTATAAGGGAATCTAGAGATTAATAGAACTTCTCTAGAGATCAGAAAGGGTAAAATAACAAAAGGAGATAAAGAAACGTAACTAGCGACTCCTTCCGAAAGAATAGAGAGGACCGACAAGAAACCTTATAACGTAAGTCTAAGAATATAGAAAGGAAAAGAGGAAACAAAAAGTGAAGGGAAAAATAGTATCGATAAACATTCCGAAAGAGTCTGTCGGTAAAACGAAAAAAGTAAATAAAAAGAACCCCTACCAGAACTAAGGACAGAGTAGACGACCTAGTAGTTTTTTCGTTCTCTCAAACCCTTTTTGTGGATAAAGACGAAATAACTGATACGGTTTCGGAAACTGAGACACCTAGTGTTATTCGACACCTTTTAAACTTTATCTACCCTTATGGTCTGGCGGACTGGACGGAGAACTCTTTGGACATACGTCCAGTCCTTCGTTGTCAATCTTGACTTGCACCTTGTTGTCTAACCAAGGTTTATTCTTTTTCTCGACCTTAGTTCTAACGACCCTATTTGTAGTTATTGAAGTCTATACGTCTAACTGTGGTTCGAATACCGTCTTTCACTTCTTCTTGATTTCTCGGAGAACTACTTTCACTTTCTCCTCTCACTTTTTCAACCGAATTTCGAGTTGTAAGTCTTCTGTTTCTAGTACCGTAGACCAGGGTAGTGAAGACCCTTTATCTACCCCTTTGTCACCTTTGTCACCGACTGATAAAAAGACCCGAGGTTTTAGTGACGTCTACCACTAACGTCGGTACTTTAATTTTTTGTGAATGAGGAACCTTCCTTTCAATACTGGTTGGATCTATCGTATAATTTTTCGTCTCTGTAATGAAACAGTTGGTTCCAGGTAGAGCAGTTCCGATACCGAAAAGGTCACCAGTACATACCTACACTATCAACCTGATATTTCTTTCGACTCACGTCTTCTTAACTACGATAAATTGACACCACAACATCTTCTGAGAACTCTCAGGGAACCTGACGTTCCTCTAGGTTGGTCAGGTAGGATTTCCTCTAGTCAAGACCCACAAGGAACCATCCTGACTACAACTTCGACTTTGAGATTATGAAACCGGTGGAGTACGTTTCTCGACTGAGTAAACTTTTCTGGAACAACGACCCTTTCTAACTCCCGTCCTCCTCTTCCCCTACTGTCTCCTACTCTACCAACCTACCGTAATGACTGAGTTACATGTACCCAAACCCACCTGAGACCCTTGACAACTACCTGTCCCACAGGGCCACACGATACTAAGTACCCCAACGTTTCTCAACCTGTGCTGACTCACCGACTTGACTTGACTTTACTGTCACAAGAACGGATCCTTTAGGGTACCTCTCTCCTCGGACCGTCCGATGTCAGGTACCTCAACGGTTTTCTCAATCCGTGTGGAATCACTGGTTTATCGTTTTTTGTATATTCTATGTTCATTAAAATAGTATAGACTTAATTTTAAAGGGATATGGAAAGTGAAAGAATTACCACATTAATCTTTCTTTCGAAAATTAAAAATACTTCAAGCTATAAGTATAAATAAAATACCTAGTACGAAAATTGATGTAAAATCTTTAGAAACTGATTAAGTTTCAGTACTTTTAAAGAAGATACAAAAGAATATTTTACAAATGTTAAATCGTGAACGTAAATTTAGACAATAGGTAAAATTCGATTACAAACGTACTACACTCTTCCCTATTTATAGACACACCAATATAGAATGACAGGGTCCCACAACACCACTTTTCAGACCGAAAAAGGATAGTTTAACGGAACTACGGAAACACTTTTTAGTTACATGGTGTTTACATTCTTAAATAAAAACCTAATAGTTTGGACAAGATAACTAGATGAACATATAAGAGTACTATATTGGTCTACCAGATACAATGACATCGAAATCTAACTCGTTCAAAAGTTTCATCTACTTATTGAATTGTGTCCACATGTCAATTCATTTAGTGGTGTCCTACTAAAGAAGATGATGACCTTCTTTACGTTTAATTTTATTACAATTCTAAGTTTATTTAAGAATAATTTGATCTTGTTACTTAATTGTTCAATATTTTGGTTTATAGTCTGACACTTAAATACAAACTCAGATGTGGGTCCTTTATATATACTTCTTTTTTTTTGAAAATTTTTAGAAAATCGTTTCTTGTGACATGTCATATGACGTATTTTCATTCTTCTTTTTTTTTATGAGAGGGTTCGTTGGTTCTTTTACTTCTCTTCGATATAAAATTTACTATTAGAGTTATTTGTCTTCTTACACGTGAGACAGTCTGTACTTTTATGTCATATTCTTTATATAATTCAACGTACTTGTTTTGACTTTTATTTCCTCTTTATCACTGTTCTCGTAAAATGAAGTAACGAAACCTATTTACTATTTCCAGTCTACATTAAACCACCTAATTTATTGAATATACGTCTCATATAGTACGTTTTACGACCCGACCTACTATGTGTTCGACCTTAGTTCTAACGACCCTCTTTATAGTTAGTGGTATCTATAAGTCTACTATGGTGGGAATATCGTCTTTCGTTTCTTCTTGATTTCTCGGAGAACTACTTTCACTTTGTCTTCTTACTTTTTAGACCGAACTTTGAGTTGTTAGTCTTTTGATTCTAGTACCGTAGACCAGGGTAGTGAAGTACCGTTTATCTACCCCTTTGTCACCTTTATCACCGTCTGAAATAAAAGAACCCGATATTTAGTGACATCTACCACTGACGTCGGTACCTTAATCTTCGCCGAACGAGGAACCTTCTTTTCGATACTGGTTGGATCTATCGTATAATTTTTCGTCTCTGTAATGAGACGGTTGTTTGCAGGTAGATCAGTTTCGATTATAAAAAGGTCATCAGTACATACCTACACTCTCAACCTGATATTTCTTTCGACTCGTGGTTTCCTAACTACGAAAACTTGACACCACAACCTCTTCTGAGAACTCTCAGGTGACCTGACGTTCCTCTAGGTTGGTCAGGTAGGATTTCCTTGAGTCAGGACCTATAAGTAACCTTCCTGACTACCATGTCGACTTTGAGGTTATGAAACCGGTGAACTACGTTTCTTGACTGAGTAAACTTTTCTGGGATTACGACCCTTTCTAACTTCCGTCCTCCTCTTCCCTTGGTGTCTCCTAATTTACCAACCTACCGTAGTGGCAGAGTTACCTGTACTCAAACTGGTTCAAGACCCTCATCCACTACCTGTCCTTTCGGACCGTTTGACGTCAGGTACCCCGGCGTTTCTCAATCTGTACTGACTCGCTGATCTGACTTGACTTGACTTACTCGAAGTAATTAGAATACAAACAGAACATTTAAATGGAATGTAACTGACATAAAGAAGACGTATTAACGGATCCAGTTTTAATATGTGTTTACGTATGACATTTTATGATTGTATTGAAGTACTTTTTACGAGGAAAAGACACTCATGCACACACACAAACACGCACACACGTACACGTGTACACAGTACTGATTGTCATTATACTCTTCTTACCTTTATTGTTTCTCATATGCAGGAACAGAATAACCTCTTGTCTGAATGACTGGAGTCGTAAAAGTCTTTTTTGCAAAACCCTTTCCTCATGCCTAAAGGTCACTGTCCAGTCTAAACAACTCACTCCTTCTGATTAACTGTCGGAGTTCCAGCAACTCTTATAAAAGAGTTGTCATCGGGAATGTAAAAATTACGAAAGTAATAAAAAGTTAGAAGGTAAAGAATAGGCAACACAGTGAACTAAAGAAACGGAGGTTCAAATGAGAGTAAATATGGAGTGAAAGTAATGTGGATAAGCGGTAAAGAAGACAGGGGTAGAGAAACTAATAAAGGTCTAATAATAACGACTGAGGTAGAAACTTTACTTTTTACAATGGTATCCAATCCTAGAGTCGTGATGTCTCGTAAATAACCGTTCTTCGGGTTCCCTATTTATCGTTTACTCACCCACACAGGAACACCTGGGACTCCGTTTCTATTGTGTCAATCATAATTATAAAAAGGATGACACTTTTATTTCTGGTTCCCGATTCGACTCTGGACCTTTTTCTCTAAGCATATTTCTGCAGGTATCGTCAAGTCAAATGAAAGGTCGTAGGGTTGTGTGTCTGGTGACTGCACGAGACACGTTTTTAAGCTATACTCCTCTAAAATCTTTTGTCTATAACTCTATATTTCAGACTGTAAGATATGATTGGGTCCAATAATAGAGATAATAAGAGAATTTTTACTTAATGACAACACTTTCCTCCTTGTCTTTGTAAATACAAGGTAAGGACTCCACCGGCAATAAATTTGTCAAAGTATGCTTATGTACGATATAATCAACATTAACCTGAGACCGTTAAAACCACACACAAAAAATTTTAAATTTAAATAAATGAAATTAACCTTCGATTAATGAAATGTTATAACATAACCAAAATGGTATTTAGTTGTACATACACACACAAAAAAAAATTCATAAAAGGAAATAGGGAGGATATTAGTAGAAACCCGAAGGGACCACCGAGTCTGTCAATTCTTAGACGGGTGTCACGTTTTCTAGGGCCAAGTTAGGGACCCAGTCCTTCTAGGGGACCTCTTCCCTTACCGATGAGTGAGGTCATAAGAACAAACCTCTTAAGGTACCTGTCTCCTCGGACCGTCCGATATCAGATCCCCCAACGTTTCGTGACCTGTACTGACTCACTGATTGTGATAATAATGGTGATATTAGTAGTATACCGACCTGTATAATCGTATCAGGAAACGTAACAAGATTTTCGGATTACATTGGACATATGGAAAAGGTAAATCCAGTGTCTCTAATCAACCGTGACACGGATGACTCAATAATTACCATCGATCGAACGTCTCCTGAAAAATTTATTTGGTATGACGTAAGTTAAGTACTATGAACACCGAGTAATACTGAAATATTATTACAATATTGAAATTCTTTCAATAAATACTAAAAACTAATTCTTTACTTTTTTAGAAACGTAACGGAACGTTACAGTTATGTTTTGTTGCTCTTTTCATATTACTCAGAAGGTTTACGTAAAAAGTGTCGTATCAACATTTGTTAAACTAGAGATTTTGTTACGAAGAAAAGTTCTCTTTTGTATTAACGGAAGATGATCATTTCAATTGTTATTGGTTATTAAAATTGAAAACCAACAATTTGGTGTTTCATATCACTTTAGAAAATTCTGTCCCCAGGGGGTTGGGGGACAAGTCTTGTTCCGACGTCTCGTCCTCCCCTCACCGGTCACTTACTCATTTCGAAGTAGAAATGGACATCGAGGGGTAGTGAGTGGTGACGAGTGTAATGACGGACTTGACAGGGGAAGAAGGAGACACCTTTTGAACAGAAGGTATTTTAGTCAGGGACCACGGTTTTTCCAATCCTTGACGACGAACATAATGAACCCCTACTTAAGTAACGAAAACTTTTTCCTAGTAAACTATCTAGAAATGAAAAGACGAGTAGATATTTAAAATTATTGTTTATATCTGTAGCGATTTTAATAAATTAATATCGAGAGACTCTAGCATCTCAGGACAGGACTTACATAGACTTACTCTTCTACTATCCAGAGAGGAAAAGACGTATACATGTATTTGTGAACCAAGACAAATACAAAGGTAAGGTAAGGTTACTTATTATACCCTTCTGTCAGTGAACATAAATCTGTTCATCTCACTTTTATTCCCAAGTTTTTATAGTACTTCTTTCTCTTATTCCTTCTAATTTCCTTTTTCCTTCTTTTTTCTTTTTATGACAGGTTTTATTTTCGTTGAACCATACACCATGTCAAAAAGTAAGTCCATGTAAATTTATATATAATATTATATGTATTTTTATTTTATGAATATAAAATAAATTTTCGATTCTAGTTAGTTAATTTTTGTGTTTAATTAAAATTTCGGAACTACTCTCTGATAAAGAAACATTTATTAACTCTCGGTCACCTTAAAAAGAAACGTTTCACTGTGTATACCCAAACATGATACGTAAGTAAACTGTTAATTCTAACTACTAAACCATTTTTTTTAATAAACCTGATAACGGTGTTCTCTTAGATACTTCTTCCTTAAAAATGTTTAAATGAATAACAAAGATTAAACTCTCTATATGAAACTAGTCAATACGACCCTCCCTTTCAGACCCGGAAACTACTAAACAAGACATGTTTTGTTTCTTTATATCGGTATGACAATAGTATTTGTGACTATTCCTTAAACATTAAACGACATTCTTCCCTCTTTAACCTCAAACCCTTCCCTTCATCCGTCCGTTGTTCCGTGTATTCCGACCCGACAGACCCCTTCCCACCGGTCTGTTTTTACTAGTAGATACTCCTCCGGTTTCTTGAAAATTCCTATTGTCCTGTACGTTCGTAAAGACTGTATATATTCAAAAAGTGGTACATTTTAGAAGTGATTTTAAACGGTACGTAACGATTGAAACCTACGTTATCAAATCCTTTTTTAATCGTTTTCACTAAGACAACTGACGGATCCAATCTCGACATTCCATCTTTCATTCACGAGTACCTTTCTTAATCATATAGTCTCAGGTCTTAACCATTACATATTGACGGTACTTTTATAATTGACAGTTTTAAAACGATTATAAAATTCCTTTTGAAGAGTGACAAAGACTTTTTGTGACCTTTAACTTTAGTTGAGTTTCTAAGTTCGTCTACTACACCCCAAACAAACAATGAAACACTTGTTCGAGGGATGTGGAATGTTACGGCGTCCACATTGGTTCATGCAATTTCAAAATCTGAACGGACCTCTTAAGGCACCTGTCTCCTCGGGTCACCCGATGTCAGACACCCTAGTGTTTCTCAGTCTGTGCTGACTCACTGATTGTGTATGTAATTGTTTACATAGAAAGGATAGGACAGTCAAACTTATATTATTTTAAGGGTCTCCAATAGGTTAAGACTACCGAAAATCGGTGGTATATGAATTTTTTTTTTAAGGGACATCTTAACAATGTTTCTCTAACTTACACATTAATGGATATCTGACTGGTTTAAAACCATGTATACCTGACTACTGTCTATAAATTTTAAAGAGAATATAAAGACTAAAGTTAAATTTGGTGTGACTGATTTACGATTAAATATCTAAAAAAAAAAAATCTGTTACTCCTATGTCAAAATCGAAAGTTCCTCAAGTCACTTGTCGATCCGAACAATAATTCATGATCAAGAGTAAAACTATCTATCAGAAGTTTTTTATTTCTGTTCATCTAATATCTGTTATCATTCTATTTTGGTTCGACGTTTTAAGGTACGTTCGAAGAGTCTCCTCTACTACAAACTCAACTCTGAGATCCGTACTCACCTCGTCTTCTTTATTATAAAGTTGTCGTAAACCAAAAAATATGAAATAAGAATTAAACAAAGATAACAGGTCTATAATTTACGAGGAAATCATCTTATTGATCTTATTATGTGTATACCCTTTTTTTCTGAGGCAATTAAGATAATTAACCATTGTTTACTATGATTGTAAGCACACACACAGAAAGGTCTCAAAAATACGTATGTAGTTAAATAAATATCTTTTTTATTTTTACTAAGAACGGTTACTTTGTTTTAATATGTAAAGTAAACACCCACAAAAGTTTATTTCATATAATCCTTAAATAGACCGTTACGAATTTTCGAGACACAGAGAATCTGACGTTTCAAAAAGTTACGTATGAAAGATTTTGATTAATATATAAAATCCTATAAAACCAGTGAAGATTTATAAGTTATACTATTCATTGGGACTTATTTAAAAGTATAAGAAAAATTTCAGACACTAGTCAATATATAAATTCTATTTAAGGGTCTTCATAGTTTTTATATATAAATGTAATTTCCGTAAAATATTTAAAACGTAATTCTTTTAGAATGGGTAAATATCTTTTCATACTTTAATAAATCTTCACTCCCTTCTTCCACTAATACATTAATGTGTGTAGTTTTGATCCGTAGTATCAAATAAATAAACAAAAGAATACGTTTTCATTGAAACGTCAAAAGAATTCGTTTATAACGGTTTAAAGTAAAAATTCTCCCTATGACTCAACCTTTTTTTTATCACTAAAAATGTTCGTTTTATAAGAAATTTTTAGACGTGATAAGTGTTAACGAATACCGGTCAATTGGTCACGATTTGTGAATTACTTTTTTAGAAACGACGAGATATAAAGCAAAAGTCATCAACATTACGTACCCGAATCAAAGGGGTGTCGTACCCTGGAAGGGTCTAGTCCCCAGTGAAACGACTGTTTCCAGGCATATCACTCTCGATACTAAAAAGGTCATTAGTCCATGTTTACACTCTAAACCTGCTATTTCTTCCGACTCGTGACTTTGTAACTACGAAATCTTGACACCACAACCTCTTCTGAGAACTCTCAGGGTTCCTGTCGTCCCTCTAGTTTGGTCAGTTAGGAATTCCTTTAGTTGGGATTTATAAGTAACCTTCCTAACTACGACTTCGTGGTTATGAAGTCGGTGGACTACGTTTCTCAATTGAGTGTCCTTTTCTGGGGCTACGACCCTTTCTGACCCCCGTCCTCTTCCCTAACTGTCTCCTACTATACCAACTTACCGTACTGGTTGAGTTACTTGTACTCAAACTCGTTTGAGTCCCTCTAGCACTTCCTGTCCCTTCCGACCGTACGACGTCAGGTACCTCAAAGTTTCTCGACCTGTACTGAATCACTGACCTGTTGTTGTTGAGATATAAATTTCCAAACATTCTGAAGAACGTCATCGAATATATTTTTTACCCAACGGTCTATAAATCTTAAACCCCCTCTTAATTAGCATTCCAATTCGTGTAACTACACTTTTTCCTAGTTTTTAAAAATTAAGTCATGAATTACTGTCAATCCATAGTCAACGAATTACTGTAAAAAAGTGTAACATAAACGGAGGCTGAGGGCAAGTAAGGAGTACGTCCCGTATGGTTGACCCTCTCGGTCGATGTAAAAGAAACTATCGAAAGAAGAGATACAAGAAAGGAAGGAAGGAGAAAAGGAAAGAGGGATAAACGGAGGATGGAATACAAAAAATTAATTAGTTACTTGAATAACATTAATTAATTAAGTATGATACGAAATCCATGTCTTTTCTTTTAACTATATCGGATATAAGAATGGTCGGTCTATTAGAGTCACTAAGTAAAATTTATTTTACTTATGAGAAGGTTCTTACAGTTCGTCGTGTGTTATCATGTTTTACTCTTCGTTTGTACAGAGGCAAGGTAAAGAACTGGGATAAAAAACAAAAGTTTCAATAAGTAGTAGTCGAAAAAAAAAAAAAAAAAAAACCAATAAAAGTCACTTTGTTCTACGTATGGGCTCGTATATCCATTTTTATTAGATAAAGACACAAATATCCACCTGAACGTATAGGAAATTTTTGTTTTATCTTATTTAGTATAATAAACGTGACAAGATTCGAGATCTCTTGTAACTTCTTGTGTCTATATATGTAAGAGAAATTATTACGGTTAAATAAAATAACATGTTTATATATGGTATCAAATAAATTGACATGGTCCCCTATAAGTCACTACTTAAGACTACATGGGTTGTGGGATGACTCTTATCGAAATCAGCTCAACTCTTTTATTCCTGTGTTAAGTCCAGTCATTTACTGTTTATGTTTTATTTTTCATATTTAATAAATTCTCATTACAATAAAACAAGTCTTACGTTTGAGGTTTGGAACTCAAAGGGTAATGACACAAAAAGGGAGTCTAAGATTACTTATTAAAATTCATATTAAATCTAGAGATTTACTAGGAATTTTCATACAGAAGTTACTCAGATGTTTGAATGGGTTATAGAAACTGACTAGTTTTGTATTGACAGTAATACATTAAAAACCTAGAGAATTCCGTATTTTTCTAGGTAAGAAACCAGAATCAACCATAATAGAGGTTTAGTTCTTTCACTTTAGAGTCGGACTCACAGAGTCGTTTATCCGATTGACTATCTGAACTTTCATACGAGAGTTCGTCTATAAAATTGGTAAACCTTGACTGTACAATCTAAAACAAAGTCATGTTAACGGGTCCAATCCAAGAATGGAGTGAGAAGTTACAATGTTCTAATTTTGAATCTACGTGAGATCTAACCCTTATCACGTCACAATAGAGAAGATCGTGGGATTCACGGGATGTGAAACAAAAAAATTTTTGGTTAAGACAAACGACAAAGAACCGTAATTCTTTATGTCATTTTGTCTTAGGGGTTATTGTAATGAACAAGACGACACTGAATACAAACGATACGATAACAACGTAAGTTATACACGTAAACGTAAATTCAATTGTACATCTGAACCTATTTTACTAAACCTAGAAAAATGTAAATCACGATTTCTCTTCTGTAAACTATAAATAAGCGTGAAACGAGCGGTGGTCACTAAAGGTCTATATTTTAATGTAATGTAAGACAAAGTGTATATCACCGTAAAGGATTCACAGGACAGTAGTATGAAGTGATAATAATTTAGTTATTGTGACCCAATATTAGAGTGATCTTCAGGTCTTCCTCCTGAAATTTTCTTTTTATTTCTTTCGACTTTCCGAATTTTATATCTACATTTAATTTAATAATCTCTACAAGAACGTATTAAAAGGGTACCGAGTGTACCGTTTCTTAGACGGACGTCGTGTCCTCTGGACCCAAGTCAGGGACCCAACCTTTCTTTGGGACCTCCTCCTTTACCGTTGGGTTAGGTCATGAGAAAAGATCTCTCAAGGTACCTGTTCTCCTCGAATCGTCGATGTCAGCTACCCCAGTGTTTCTCAACCTGTGTTGACTCACTGATTGTGTGTGTAATTTTTATAATCTTTATTATTATATAGGAATTATATACGAGTCGGTACCAGTTACAGATCTGTCTTTATAGTCACCGTGTAATTTATTTTAAAATAAAAAACCGTATTGATACTATATGTAAGAGTTTTAGGAACATTAACATCTCGTGTCAACTTTTTCTGTGTAAACGACATACAAACATCTTGACTATCTTCTAAAACATGTACAAAATTCACAAGTTAGAGACATTCTTTCAATGTCTATATTACTCTGTTATTTAAGTACAAGGATTCTGAGTGACACTTTTTATACCTATTGAAACTTATTTCATCAGAATTAGAGACGATATCCCAGAAAATGAAAGTCATAAAAGTAAATTAAAAAAGAAAGTATAAAGGTAAGTTGAAAACAATATCGAAGATCAACAGACGGTTTCACAAGGTTCTTCTAAAATAGTATCATTAGTGTCATAAAATTTAATAGACAGAGTATCAAGGTTGTATATCTAGAAGGGTTAGTGAAAAGATAACTAAAAAAGGGGAAATTACCACATAAAGAACGAAAATACATGAAACATTAAAACTGACTAACAAAGTACATTACACATCTTGGAATCTTGGACTCCACCTATAATAAATCCGAAGTTTTATATATTACAAAAGGATTCGGTAATCAAATAAATAAAAAAATTAATTTAAAAATAAAAATGAAATAAAATGAAATGTTATGGCATAACCAAAACGGTATGTAACTGTACTTAGGTGGTGCCCACATGTACACTAGGGTTTGTACTTGGAGGAGGGTGGAGGGAGGGGTGTTGTAGGGAGACCCAGTAGGGGCACGTGGTCGGGGTTCGTACGACGTAGGACGTAGCCTGTATCTGACCACTAAGCTAAGAATGTACTATCATATGTACAATCTTACGGTAAGAGGGTTTAGTAGGGTAGGAGAGGGAGAGGGAGACTCAGGTTTTCAGGCGATACGTGTAGACACGGAAAAAACGACAGAACGTATGTCCCAGTAGTAACGGTAGAAAGATTTAAGGTATATATACTCAATCATATNAGGTATATATACACAATCATATGACATAACCACAAAAAGAAAGACCGAATGAAGTGAGACATATTAGCCGAGGTCAAAGTAGGTAGAATAGTCTTGACTAAGTTTACATAAGAAAAATCACCGACTCATTATGAGGTAACACATATACATGGTGTCGAAAGAATAGGTAAGTAGACGACTACCTGTAGATCCAACAAAGGTACAGGGCCGATAATATTTGTCACGACGTTACTTGTAACCCCATGTGCACAGAGAAAGTTAAGACCAAAGGAGCCACACATACGGGTCGTCACCCTAACGACCCAGTATACCGTCAAGATAAACGTTAAAAATTTCCTGAGAGGTGTGACAAAAGGTATCACCAACATGATCAAACGTAAGGGTGGTTGTCACATCCTCCCAAGGGAAAAGAGGTGTGGGAGAGGTCGTAAATAACGAACGTCTAAAAACCTAGCGTCGGTAAGACTGACCACACTTCACCATGGAGTAACACCAAAACTAAACGTAAAGAGATTATTACTCACTACAACTCGTAGAAAAGTACACAAACAATCGGTAGGCATACAGAAGAAACCTCTTTACAGATAAATCAAGAAACCGGGTAAAAAACTAACCCAGCAAATAAAAAGACCTTAACTCGACGTATTCAACGAACATATAAAAACTCTAATCAACAAACAGTCAACGAAGTAAACGATAATAAAAGAGGGTAAGTCTTCCGACAGAAAAGTGGAACGAATATAAAAGGAAACAACACGTCTTCGAAAATTAAAATTAATCTAGGGTAAACAAATAAAAACGAAAATAAAGGTCTTAAGACCCTCCACCTAGTATCTCCTAGGACGACACTAAATACAGACTCTCACAAAACGGATACAAGAGGAGATCCTCAAAATATCAAAGACCAGAATGTAAATCTAGAAATTAGGTAAAACTCAAATAAAAACACACGCCACAATCTTTCACTAGATCAAAGTAAGAAAATGTTCACCAACTGGTCAAAAGGGTCGTGGTGAACAATTTCTCTAACAGAAATGAGGTAATATATAAGAACGGAGCTCCACAGGTATACACACACCTAAATAGAGACCCGAAAGATAAAACAAGGTAACTAGATATAAAGACAGAAACACGGTCATGGTATGACAGAACTACTGACACCGAAACATCATCTCGGACTTCAGTCCGTTCAACTAAGGAGGTCAAGGTAAGAAGAAAGAGTTCTAAAGAAACCGATAAGCTCCAAAAAACATAAAGGCATGTTTAGAACTTTAATAAAAAAGATCAAGACACTTTTTATACCGACCATCGAACTATCCCTAACGTAACTTAAACATTTAACGAAACCCATTATATGAGTAAAAGTCATATAACTAAGAAGGCTAGGTACTTGTACCATATAAAGAGGTAGATAATCACAGGAGAAACTAAAGAAAGTAGTCACAAAATATCAAAAGATTTATAATCAAATTTATATCTTCCGGTTTAGAAAAGAAACGAATATCTGTATAAAGTCAATGATTAGAGTGGTAGAAATTAAGACGAATAATTAAACTTTCATATTAACTAATCTATATTCGAAAGAACAAACGTTAGAGTATAATCACGTAGGGTGTTGTAAAAACAATGGATTCCGTCCCCACACTCCGAATTCTTTTTTTTTTAAAAAAAAAAGATTTAAGTACGGAATATTTCTTGGTATTGGTAAAACTCAAAATCCTTATCACACGTAGTAGGGGTATCAGTCGGGTGTAACAATTTACATGGTATTAGTACCCTACATAGTTTTCATCGTAGTGTACATTATTGGTTTAAGAGACTCGAAGAACCTAGACACCAAACAACCACAGACTATACTCGGACCTCTTTAAGAGTCAGTAACAACGAGGTAAATAATGAGGACAACTAAAGAAAGAAAGAAGAAGACTATAAAGGTAATACGTATAGAAACAACAACAGGGTGTTAAGAACCTATGAGACAAGATAAAATATGTCACAAAGAATTAAACATGTAGACAAACAAATATGAGAGATAGACAAGAACATACAATAGATGAAAAAGGTAATTTTGGGAAAGTATAATTAAAAGAATTTTTTTAATAACCAGATTAAGGTTATAGGGACAATACAGACATAAACTGATAATACGTACAAGTCACAAAGGTTTCATACGAAAAATGGAAATTACACGACATATTATAAAACAATATTCTATCTGTAGTGTATTACCCATTTTCCTTGACGTTTTGTATCCGGAAACCATTACGTTATCTTTCCGAACCCCCTTCCCTTCCCAAGATATTAGGATACTAATTCAAAGTTTGAAAACACTCGGATACAGGGACTTGTTACTTGCAGTGGTCACAAAGAGTCAACAACGACCAAAAGAAAAAAGGGGAGACGGTGGAAGGATGGTGGGGGTAAGGGACGGTGGAGACAATCCAGTCCTGTTGGAATAATTTCCCTAGATCTCAAACCATAAAGGGAAGGGAGTCTACTCAACAATGACAACAAATCAGTGATTCAGTACAGGTTAATAAAAGTTTGGGTGTCTGACATATCGGGTAATCCGAGGAGATAGGTACCCTAAAGGGTCCGTTCTTATGACTTCACCCAAAGGTAAAGGAAAAGGTCCTCTAGAAGGACTGGGACCCTAACTTGAACGCAGAGAATATAGAGAACGTAACCATCCACCTAAGAGTTGGTAACTCGATGGTCCCTCCGTTAGAGACGTCTAATCCGAAATCATTTTGTCAAAGTAGACTCTCGTCATTCTTTAAGACGACAAAAATTGTTCAATTTTTGTCTTATGAGACCGTATAAAGTTTTATGAAGGGGGGAGGATGACGATCTTCGAACTCCCCTAAAAAGGAGTTATAAGAGATATTCTTTTATCATCTCGAGAATGTTCATTTTGAGTATTTTCATACTCCCTCAGGGATACTGACCCAGAGGGATTCTGAGCAGATGGACCTCCAAAAATATTTCAACAGGTGGGACTCGTAGGTTGTCAAGTAGTTAATGGCGAGGTCAAAGGATGTGGACTTGATCAAGGGTGTCTGAAAAGACGAAATCATAATTTATTCAACACTAAGAGACATAAGTGGTTGGACTGAGAAGTCACAAATCATGGAAGACTAAAAGAAGGTCGACTCCGTTTCGTCTAACAAACCCTCAAGGACTTAACTTCCCTATGTAACGATGAACCTTTAGTCAGTGCGATAGGGGATGTCTTTATTTTGGAGACACCTTCTTCAGTTCTCTGTCGGGTGTCATCCTTCTTAACTCTGGGTGGATAGGTTGTCATTGTCTCTTTAATTCAAGTACGGAGTCCCCTTATAAACCTATAAACACTCGAGAATTCGATATCAGAAAACACTCAGGGAACCTGATGTTCCTTTAGGTTGGTCAGGTAGGATTTCCTCTAGTCAGGACCCACAAGAAACCTTCCTTACTACGATTTCGACTTTAAAGTCATGAAACCGGTGGAGTACGCTTCTCAACTGAGTAACCTTTTTTGGGACTACGACCCTCCCTAACCCCCGTCCTCCTCTTCCCCTGCTGTCTCCTACTCTACCGACCTACCGTAGTGGCTGAACTACCCGTACTCAAACTCACTTGAGACCCTCAACCACTACCTGTCCCTCCGGACCGCACGACGCTAAGTACCCCGGTGTTTCTCAACCTGTGTTGACTCACTGACTTAACTTAACTTGACTTGACTTCGATATCAGTTACCGAAACCTAATATTTGTCAGTTTACCCAGAAAAATTTTTGTCGAAGTGAGTTGGTCCACGAGACACTGTTGGATCTCCTGACCCTACCCCACCCCTCAACCCTTCCTTCAAGTTTTCCCTCCCTTGTATACATGTGAATACCGACTAAGTACAATATACTGTCTTTGGTTGTACTGTAACATTTCGTTAGTAGGCGGTTAATTTTTATTTTTTTATTAAAATTTTTTCTTTTTTTTATGAAGAAGTATAGTCTGGAAACAAATACCTTTGGAGTCACCCTAAATCTCCTTATTAAAACTACACGGGACAGCTACGGTTTGTTTTTAAGTTCAACGGTTGAGTTTCCAGTTTACCTTACGATTCCAACTTTACCGACTTAGGGTTCCGTCCCTACGTTTGTCATTCGGGTACGTGGTTTCCTGACTAAGATAATTAAATCGGATGGTCCTATGTAAATATTCTTTTGCATCCAGGTGCAACGATACCCGTTCATTATAAAATTCGTAATTAAAAAATTTTTATACTGTTGTGAAGATTCTTCCTGTACGATAGTGATGGGTTTGAAACCTCCACTTCTTTGACTCACTGTCTCTCCAATTGACTAAAAGTTTACAGTACTTCTTTCAATCACCATCTTAGGTATTTCTGACGAAACCTAAGAGGTGAGAAAACAAACAAAGAAAGAAAGACAAACAAAAAAAAACAAAATACACAAGAACGGACCTCTTAGGGTCCCTGCCCCCTCGGACCACCCGACGCCAGAGACCCCAGCGTGTCTCAGTCTGTGCTGACTTCGTTGAATCGTGGTGGTCGTCGTCGTCGTCGTCACCGAAGTGTTATAACCCAATTAAAGACGACATGTCGTTTCAGTTAGTCGGTGTGTATATGTACATAGGGTAGAAACAGTGGTGTCTAGTAACTCATCACCAGGGGCATGATATGTCATCCAAGAGTAATCAATAGATAAAATATGTAACAACAACAAATCAACGATTTAACACAGACTGAGACTATAGGTCACGTGATATCGGACGGTCCAAGGAGGTAGGGACCCTAAAGAGTCTATTCTTATGATCTCACCCAACGTTAAGGGAATAAGCCTCTAAAATATGTATCATCATATAGATACAGACCTAAGAGGAGAGAATTCATTGTACGATATGACGGAGAGGTGTTCGTTTACGTCTTAAAAATTATTCGTCAAATCGTTATATATGTTTCTTAGAATTTTCGTTAGTAAAAGGCCGTTGGAAATAACGCCGTTAAAAAAATGTGTCTTTTTGTTCTAAGTTTTATTACCGATCGACTTACCTTTACTAATACGTTTAATATTATTAATTAATTGTTTAGTTTATTTGATTAACGTCTATAATTTTATTATTGAAATCTTAGTGACCAAAATTCTGATTAATTACTTTTTCATCTATGTGTTAAGGTACGAGCACTAAACACAATATATTTAAATTTCGGAATGTAAATTTTGACCTTCACTTACCACGTTGACAACTGTCACTTACACAAACTCAACACTATAATATAGTAAGAAAAAGGAGAAAACTAAAAATTTCACTTTCACTTCAGTGAGTCAGTACAGGTTGAGAAACACTGGGGTACCTGTGGTCCGAGGAGACAGGTACCCTAAAAGATCCGTTCTCATTCCCTTACCCAACGGTAAAGGCAGAGGTCCCTTAGAAGGACTGGGTCCCTAGCTTGGGTCCAGACGACGTAACATCTGTCTGTGAAGTGGAAGACTCGGTGGTCCCTATAAAGGAAAATTTATCCTCTATTAAAGACTTTTTATGAAGGAAGATGATTGGACACATTAATCATAATTGTCGAAAAATACGTGTAAACGTCCTCTTCCGTTACCGTGGGGTGAGGTCATGAGAACGGACCTTTTAGGGTACCTGCCTCATAGGACCACTCGACGTCAGGTACCCCAGCGATTCTCAGCCCGTACTGACTTGCTGAAGTGAAAGTGAAAAGTGAAAGTACGTAACCTCTTCCTTTACCGTTGGGTGAGGTCACAGGAACGGACCTCTTAGAGTCCCTCGGACCACCCGACGGTAGATACCCCAGTGTGTCTCAGCCTGTCCTGACTTCACTGAATCGTCGTTGTCGTACGTGTAAACGTACACGAGTCAACATAACTAAGAAACGTTGGGGGACCTGACATCGAATGGTCCTAGGAGACAGGTACCCTAAGAGGTCCGTTCTTATGACCTCACCCAACGGTACGAGAGGAAGTCTTCTAGAAGGGATGGGTCCCTGACTTGCAGTAAGGGACACAGAGGACAAAACCGTCCTCCTAAGAAATGGTGACTCGGTGTACCCTGGTATAACCATTTTAATTAACAAAGGATAAATATAACTACCTAAAGTGTCACCGGTTTACAAGGTAGACGTAATAACAGATAGAATTCATATAAAAATTTATAGATATGTGTGTTCGGTAAGTTTATTTCAAGAAAATTGTTACTTTAAAACGGAAACAACTAAAACAAAATCTTTACAAATATGATATAGATAAAAGTATTATACTTTCTATTTCCTTATTACACATAGGTTCATTAAGGGTTTTTCATACTTCGAGAGAATGATCAATTCTAGAAGAGAAGGACAGTTCAAGTCTCAGATATGAGGTGTGATGATGTTATGAACTTCGTAACTAATGTAAGAGCAGTAAAAACTTTTATACAGAAAATTAAAATAATATTAAGGATCCTTCATCATACCGATCCGTATTAGTTTTATCCATTAAAAATCTTTCGTATTTCGAATAGAACTACCTTAT
Source organism: Capra ibex (assembly GCA_006410555.1). Lineage (NCBI taxonomy): Eukaryota > Metazoa > Chordata > Mammalia > Artiodactyla > Bovidae > Capra > Capra ibex. Next base: position 90,977,227 of record SJYO01016970.1, read on the forward strand.
GTATGATTCATCCACTCCCTCTATACCATGACATCCACTCCCTTTATAAATTACAAATTTATAGTCTCTTTTTTACTTCAACTCAATCATAGTAACCTGGTCGTATAAATCAATTATAGTGTCTGTCAATGAGACTTCCTCTTTTTCCACAGACTTAAAAGTTCCTTAATAAACAAACAACTTTATGTAATAATATATCAAGTCTTACGAAAATTTTCACCATCTTTGTAAACTATTTATATTACTATTGTATCAAATTATACAATTGTGATAAATAAACATACCATATGACGAACGATCCACTGAATTTTTTACATTGTATATGAAAGTGACCATTTTTATAGATAAATTATCTCCTACGAAGTATCGTTTTGATGAATTTGAGACTAGAAATTAGAAAGTTAGTTCACGTTACGACTTCGAGAGAAAAGACATTATTTGAGATCTACACTAAATTTTTTTAATTTCTTTCATTAAAGAAAAACAGGTATACGACAACCTAAAATATTAGTTTTGTTTGTTTTTATAAATTGTATAAAAGAAAAAGTAGTGGTTTTTATCTCTCAAAANAAGTATCGTTTTGATGAATTTGAGACTAGAAATTAGAAAGTTAGTTCACGTTACGACTTCGAGAGAAAAGACATTATTTGAGATCTACACTAAATTTTTTTAATTTCTTTCGTTAAAGAAAAACAGGTATACGACAACCTAAAATATTAGTTTTGTTTGTTTTTATAAATTGTATAAAAGAAAAAGTAATGGTTTTTATCTCTCAAAACCTTAAGATGGATAAATATAATATGTGATAGATTTGTTAAGGTAAAATCACAACTATATTACGAAACGATAAAACTGAAATAATAAAGTATTTACGATTTTTCCTTTTATTAACTTAAGTAAAATAGACTTACTTATATATACGACGGTATTTTTAATATTATTATGACTTGTAAGTAGTAAAAGTGATTTATCTTAACTTAAAGTGGAAAAAATAGTGTACGTCCCAATTTGCTATACTTTTAATTCAAATCCCTACGGAGGTGACACGGTTAAGAATGGTAGTCTTTTATAGGACACTCATAATATTTATACAAAAAGAATAGAGTCGTACTGTTAACAATGGTGATAACTATTGGGATTTATTAATAAGATAATAGATTTACAAAAATATAAGTTTATTCTGTAAAATTTTTAACGATGACTGAACGACACACTGGACCTCGGTAAGTGAATTGGAGAGACAAAGAGCTATCCTTAGTCTAATTCTAATTAATGGGTACGTATGAAACGATCGTATCTCTCTTTTACTCTCTTAGACATTTGATTTAATTCACAATTTTGTACAGTATGTGTAAGTTTCATAACAAGGTCACACATTAGTACATGTCATTCTGGACGGTCGTAAATTTAATTTACTATTCGAATCTATAAATTTTCACCAAACACACCTTAAATCTTTAATTTCATTTTGGTCTTAAAGGGAGTTAAGTATTAGGTATAATTTAACAATCTCCCCTCTCGTTTTGACCCTTATTTCTAAATAAGTTTCAAACTACATTAAAAAGAATGTAATTTTTTAGAATCTTATAACAAAGAAACTCTTTCCACCTTTTTGTCAAAAGGAACTTTTTGACAAGAACCAGTAATAATCATTATAAACTGGGGTGACCCCTTAGTTCTGTGGACTAAGATCATAATCGATTCCTCTATTAATCGATATGGAACTCCTTAAGTCAACCTGTTAAAAATTCAAGTTTTTTTATAAGGTATTCAAAGTCCACATGTCGTAAATATATTAAACTGTAGACATATATGTTGTTCACTAGTCACGTTCAGATCAGAGGTAGGTAGTGGTTTATCAACTGTGTGAAAGTAGGTAAAACGACGGTTGGAGAAAGGGAGATCATTGGTGATTTACATACAGACATTGATACTCAAACTAAAAAGAGTAAATAAAAGGAAAAACAAATCTAAGGTGTGTACTCATTTTGGTATGAGAAAGAAACGGAATTAAGTGAATCGGATTATGGAAGTTCCAGACAGGTATAAAAACGTTTACCGTCCTAAAGTTAAAAAATACCGACTTATTATAAGGTAATATACGTATATATATAATTATGTGTGTGTGTGTATATATGTGTGTATGTGGATAGAGTGTATAAGACGGAAGTAAGTAGATGGTTACTTGTAAATCCAACAAAGGTGTGGATCCGACAACGTTTGTAACGACGTTACTTGTATCTCTATGTATATAGAAAAACTTAATCACAGAAGTATAAGAAACCCATTTATAGGTTTTTACCTTATCAACCCAGCATATATCGAGAGAAGAATTAAAAAATTCCATAGTAGTATTATAAAAGGTACCACTAACGAGGTTAAATGACCAGATAGTAGTCACATGTTCCCAAGGAAAGGTTGTGAAAAGAGGTTATTAACGATAAAGAACAGAAAAACTTTTAGTGATGCAGTAGACTTGTTATTTCGCCTTAAATCTCGTTTACCAAAGGTCTTCATTAAAGTCGTACTTGTACAATACTGAATATTAATAAGCAATAATATCAGAACAGTTAAGATGGACTTATTATTCTTATTATTTTATGTATATGTGTAACAAAATTTTTATTCTTTATCTAACCTTTGGTCAAGGGGTCCAAATAAATTGTACCATTTTTCAAGAAATACGTATCAGAGAAGTTCTCCATCTTCTTATTTTCGTAGAGAACCTCTGGATAAACTAAGGTATTAAGACTTTTCCTTATAAAGGAAAAAGTTACATACTATAAAGGGATTAAGAGGCTCAAACTAGTGTAACACCTACTGTCAGTACAAGAGACGTCTCTTATGAACCCAGATAATAGTGTCCTTTTTGGACTCCAGTACCAAGGTAAACAAATTAAATCGTGTAAGTAGAATAAAATAGTAACTTAAAATGGTTAACGTAAAACTTCGAATCAGGAACCTAGTTGGTCTCAAATTGTTCGGGTTTAAGGTTTGTACAAAAACAACGAGAAACTTAACATCCACGGAGCAATTAAACATAAAAGAGATGGTAATCCACAGACATTATAAACGACAAAAAGATTCATGAGAAAAGGTACATTATGTCTTAAAAAATTCTAGTCCACGTAAGTAGGTAAGCTTGTGATGACGACAAAGAAGTGGTATACACGTAAGAATTATTCAACGAACACCGGTCAGTTAGTACTTGGTAAATATTAAATTCGGTAAATATTAAATTCGGAATAGGTGTATGGTTTCTAAAGTGACAATAAGTACACGAGGAAATAGACGAAAATGAACGTTTGATAGTAAGTGAGGTGGTCTTCGTTAGTAGGTGGTAGACAGTTAGACTCTGAGTGAACAAACCTTTGACTTCGGACCACAAAAATATAACGTCCATAATACTCGTGAAGAGCAGACTGTGGAAAGAGAGAGAAAAGGTAAGTAAAAAAAGATAACAATTGTTCGTAGGAAATACTACAAAGGATACGAAACACTGAACAGGAGATGTATCTCTAAAAGTCGTACTGATGCAAAAACTTTCTTTTCACCACAGTAGTACAAGTGGAACAGTATACACTCATATAGAGTTTCGTTGTCCTTGACGCGATCTTAATCTTTATGTCATTATTAAGTAACATATATTAAAAAAATTAAAAGTAGTCTTCTCTAACCTATATAATAAATACACCTTATTAATTTTAGTGTATATAATTAATTAACAGTTTCTTTCAAATAAATATAGATCTTCTTATTAAGATAAAAAGAATCGGTATTGAAGAACGTAACACAAGTGTAATTAAAAAATCTATTTTTTTCTTTATTCATTTAGGTCATACTTTCGATAAGGACATAAGGTATACAATTATACACTCATATACATCCATCTTTATTTACAGTTTACTTCCAATTTCACCATAATAGACTCCTCTAGGAAGAGTCTTAACCTCCGACTCTCGAAGATTAAACCTGGTGTAGACTTTTTAACTTTTATGTGGATTTAAATTTTACCCCATCTATAGAATTTTAAAAATACACCGTATCTATGTAGAAACGGAAAAAATTTATTTCCGTTAATTATTTTGGTGATGGTAGTACGTAACCACTCAATTTTTGAAAGTCACTTTATGAAAAGCCCTGGTAGAAAAGTATAATTTTTTTTTTGGAAGAGAAAAGTAAAAGTTCTGGTGATGGTTCAAGGGTCTTTCTTGACACTTTATGAATTACTCTGTAAATAGACCAGATACATAAAATATAAATCGACAATTATATTACTCCGGTTCCATAACCTTACTTTGTAAGGATTGTAAAGTGTATTAAAAGATGAAGGAGAGGTGGTAAAAACCATAAGACCGTCTCATAATATTGAAAAACTACAAAACTTGAAATGGTAATGATAGTTATTAGTGATACAGTCTATGTCGTATGACGATTTAAAATAGGACTTTTCACATAAAGGTAAATAGAAACTCATATAATAATTCTACTAACATCAGATTATTTACTTCGTTATACAAAATTTAAATTAAAAAGGTTTTACGGCGTACTTTATAAAAATACTGACTACAAAGGAGCATGTTTAAAATTTTGGTACACCGTTTTCCGTCTGAAGGAACAAGAGATTCAGAAAATGTTAAAATGTACGTACACGAAGGTAAACAGAGAGAGTTTTTTTTTTTTTTTTACAATGGGTAACTGTTGGGACACTTTTAGATGTTCTGAAGGCATCATATAAAATGTAAAAGGTTTGTGTAGTTTCGTAAAAAATGTACAATTTTTAGTTGCACAATTCGTTCTTCGTACTTTTTAAGAGTCATTAAAAAGAAAGAAATATGTAAAATTGAAATGAAACTTTCCTTTTTAATGTTATAATCTCTTTTTTATAGGTTAACAAACGAAGTTGTATAAAGAGAAGACTCTTGTCAAGGAATAAAGTACAAGGAAGGATAAAGTATATTAGACAGAAATTAACTTCTAACTGTATTTTCAAAAAAACATCATCCTTCGTTAGAAAAGAGAGGAGATGTGAAACGGTTTTTTTCCACCCCCCCTTATTTTGTCAGGACGTTTTGTAAGATATATTTAACATTTTGTGATTTGTTTATTTATGAAAATAACAAAGTAAATAAAAGTTTTTCCCTCGAATTGAATCTTTTTGTACATTCTTAGTTCATGTTTTCACCGGAGAGTTGAAAAGGATTATTCAATGGCGAAAATATAAAGTCAAAAAGTTAGTCATTTTACCCGTCATTTGGTGTGAGACAAGGAATGTCCTGACAACGTCCAAACCTCCACTATATCATTCAAACCACATTCGACACTTAGTGACATAGGTGTATTCCTTAGAAATAAAATGAAAATGAAGATCTCCTCACTATATATACGATTTCACTTCGGACTTCTTACTTTTCATTTCCATAGGTTGCACATCTTTCTAATCGTAGTCTCATATCGAAAGTAAACTAGAAAGTGACAAAGTGTGAAATGGTTTAAGATATCTAATTTTTATTTTTAATTTTTTTTCCAACTATTTGAAAGATTCACATTTACTTGATACATTGTATTAAAGTACTTACAAAAAACTTATCCTATTTATTTTACCTCATTCATATTAAAGTGGGTTAACTATTTTGTGACGTTTTTTTCACGTTAGCACAGATAATAGTTTTAAAGTACCAAGGGTCTATCTTTACGAGGGAACAAAGGATTAAGTCGTGTCTTTAGATTAGAAAAGGAAAGGGACCTACTAAAACTCTATGTTAGTTCCGGTGTCTTACGTAATCTTATGTAAACGTTAAATTAAGTTTCAAGGGGTGTGGGGTGGGGTAAAAAAAATTTAAACCCGTATTCACAGATTTTCGAGATCGAATTTTTTTAATCATTCTTTCATTTTTACCTCCTTGATTTCAAAATTTTGTCATACCCATTTCGTTATCAAACTATTAGTATACGAAGTACTAAACCCCAACAAAGTACTTTTATTCCACACATTATCTTTTCGATACTTTCCTCTTTGATAATCTTCGACATAGGTGTGTCAGTTCATGTCTCTTTTAGTAATGTACAGTTCTTATCTTAAAATAAGAATCTCTATTTGCTTATCAATGTCCTCTCGACTCTCCCCTTTAAGACGTAACACAAGTACTTTGTATCGTCTCTGGAGGTCCCTTTTCTCTTTTGAGGTGTCTCTAACGGTTGTACCTCAACCGGGTTTTACTGTCTCCTGCGTCGTCTCCTAATTTTTTTTTTTTTTTCAAATTTTACACGAGTCCATTTAAGGAAAGACGTTTTTACTTTAAGTTCATACTTCTTAGTAAAGGGGTTACCCATTGTAATGTTTAAATAAAAAATCCTGTGGAAGGTTGACATGTATTTATCTTTTCATGTACAATCATCAATTCTACCTAAAAAAAAAAAAGTTAACATAACTCCTGAAGGGATACTTATCTTCGTGTAGTCACCCTTGACAGTCCCTTCTTTGACGTGTCCTTATAAGATCTAACTCTTGTTTTCAAGTATACTTGGTATCATTTCAAGAAACCTGTTCGAGAATCGTTTGACACTTATATGTCCTATCATATTTTATTTTATAACTTATTACAGGGTTAAACTAAACTTAATAATAACGATTTAGTCTTATAAGATGATCAAACTCGAAAATTTTACTTTGTTGGACCCATTAATTTTATTTAAACTTTGAAAAACACTAATTAATATGAAACCGAATTGACAGACCATAAAGTAAGTTTTCTGAATCGGTTGATTACTATCGCGTTAAGACGAATTGTACGTTATTGTCTGAGTATGAAAAAAAAGACCTCAAAATGTAAAATCATCAAGAAATTATAGAAGATTGTTAACACTTCACCAGTTTTCCGTCCGTACTCCTCTTTTCACTTCTCCTTCTTAGGTGTCCCACATTTATTAGGTATTTGTCCGATTAACCAGGGACCCATTAACCACTGAGAGGCGTATTCGTCAAGTTAACTCCAAAGACCTTTTACTTTTATGAAATAAATATAGACAAGTTTAAACGAAAGTTCATATTTTCATGGTTAGTTTACCAGAATTTATAAACTAGTCATAGAAATTAGATATGAAAGGAAGATTTACAGACGTATAACGATAATAGACGTCACCATAAAAGTACGTAAATATTTACTTGTTTTAGGACTGATTATACCGTGACCTTTATCCCTGATCGTTGGTATTTAATAAGAATAAAAAGAAGACACACAACCGTAAGACCGAATCGAGACGGTCATTGTTCAACATACTTGAACAAGTTAATGAAATAGGAGTAATATGTTTACTCAAAAACAAAGAATATAATCTTCTGAAATGTTGTAATTCAATAAATATGTGAGTGTTTTTTGTAAATTTCAAACGGATAAAGTCCTTTCCGTAGTACGAACAGGTACCCTCTATGTGTCAGTCATTGATTCAGTTTTAAGAACAAAACTCCTCGATTGTAAGATAATTTCCCCTTGAATACTTCTGTCTATTACCATTAATTTTTAGGACGTTAAAAAATGAATTTTTATCTTTTTGTTTCATTTTACCTATAATTCTTTAATTGAAGTCGAACCTTCCCTCTTAATTTCTTACGTAATAACCCTATTGTCATAAACTAGACCTGGAGATATCTAACAATATAAAAAAATGTTAGTCCCAATATTGACTACCATTTATTGTTTCTTTCATTTTCTTCCATGTTCGACACGCTGAAGTTTCTTTCCCCTTCCAAATCCCCTTGTACACATCACATCAAACCCCCTTCGTAAATCACATGCATTTACTCAATAATCTGTGTCTGACTTTCTGTTCGACCCCGAAACTTCAAGTCCCTCTTGTCCTAAACTATCACTTATAAAAAGGTCGTCCCGATAACAAGAAATCTTTATAAATCGAACTGTGTTACACACCATAATTATTTCTTTTCTCTAAGATCCACCCACCTTGATCACTTCTCCGACAAACTCACTAGAACACCTTTTCGTTAACGATTATCTTGATTCCACTCTCATTGTCTTTAACATTTTTCCTTATCTACATTTTCTGTAAGGTTGATAATTTTGTGTGTGTGTGTGTGTGTGTGTTTGTGAATTTCACACTAACAAAAGATCTGTCTCTCTCTTTGTTTTTGAGATAAAGTCCAACCAACTCACCTCTTCGTATTAAGGTAATTTACTTTATTTCTTTAGGTCTCTCCTCAGTCGTACTTCGATTCGATAGACATTAATGTGTCCAACTGAAACTTCATGATTATCAATTGGTCAACCGGTGACTCACTACATATTGACCCAAAGGTCCCTCTTAAACTTCAATCTTTATTATGGAAACAACTTTGATATCTTCACTTACTTAAGTAGTTTCTTTTACCCATTTCTTGTTTCTACGTCGGAATCCTATTGTAGTGTTAAACCTTCAAATTCTTATTTTATACCCAGTGTATTGTTGTTACGAATTCCATAGTTTTTTCTTTCTACGAATTTATATAATATATACCGTCTCTTTCGTCGATTTCCTTTTGTCGTTTATGTTTTGTGGAATCAAATCTCTTAAGGGTATCTCAATCTCTTTAGTTACACTTTAAATTAGGGATTCAAAACTGGATCTGAAGATACCGTTTATTATAAATCCTAGATTTGTTTACACATAAGTTTAAAAATTCGAACCCACTACCCTCATATGACTATGATAATTTCCTTTGTATCCAAAATATCTTACGATTTATAATTGTGTTCGGTAGAGTCATAGATTATTTATTTTTATGAGTTAAGAGATAAAACTAATAATGTGGATGGTCAAGAGCAACCTAGAGATTCTTCAGAGAGTCACAGTCAACATCTTACATTGTATATAAATAGAATATCATTTGATTTCTGGAAGTGTAAGGTGAATTTAAGGATCTTGTGATTGTGTTATAAATCGTATAAATTCAATTTATATCTAAAAATTTTTATATAAGGAACATTTATATAAGAACTACATAGATACACTACACTCCATCTTAGACTCTCAATTCTTAGCTTACACCTCGTATAAGATGTGACCTTAAACAGATGTGACGGTCTGAGGTTCCCATCTCCTAATACCTCCATTGTATGTAACCTTTGATCAAATTATAGTTGAACTAAGGTTTTAGTGAAGTCTACCACTAACGTCGGTCCTTTAATTTTCTGCCAATGAGGAACCTTCCTTTCAATACTGGTTCGATCTGTCGTATAATCTTTCGTCTCTGTAATGAAACAGTTGTTTCTAGGCAGATCAGTTCCGATACCAAAAAAGGCCACCAGTAAATACTTACGCTCAACCTGATATTTCTTTCGACTCGCGGCTTCTTAACTACGAAAACTTGACACCACAACCTCTTCTGTGAACACTCAGGGAACCTGAGGTTCCTCTAGGTTGGTCAGGTAGGATTTCCTCTAGTCAGGAAGTAACCATCCTGACTACAACTTCGACTTTGAGGTTATAAAACCGGTGGACTACACTTCTCGACTGAGTAACCTTTTCTAGGACTACGACCCTTTCTAACTCCCGTCCTCCTCTTCCCCTGTTGGTTCCTACTCTACCAACCTACCGTAGTGGCTGAGTTACCTGTACCCAAACCCACCTGAGGTCCTAAATTACTACCTGTCCCTCCGGACCGCACGACACCAAGTACCCCAGCGTTTCTCAGCCTGTACTGACTCGTTGACTTACTTATGACTATGACTAAAGTGTCGAAGAAACCAGGTCCTTTAAGGTCCTGTATCCTACAAAGGTTAGAGATCCTTTCCAAATCTTCACTCTTGTCATAGACCACAGAAAATCTACTTTTGATAAAGTTCAGATAGTATAAGGGTTCTATTGGTTCCATTTATATACGAAATTACCGAATGTTTCTGGTTCTTACCGAAACATAAAGTGTAGATGATTTGTCTCTGGTTTTTGGTGACAAAAGATGAACACGTATACACTGTTATACTCCCGTGTTGAATATTCAATTGATATAAAGAGAACCAAAGTTTCTTCCTATACACAAATCAATAAAAACCAAACCTCAAAAAGAGACAACTAAAATTCAGAAATTGGTAAGAGGAACACTTCGTGACGGGTATTAAGACATGACTTTCCACGTATTAATTGAATGTTCCAATAAAGACTTGACACTGACGTAATTGAACGAACGTTGTATGTCCTTCATATGTACCATGTTAATTAATAAGAGGATTCTTCGATACCATACTGCTTATCTTGTACCATAGATACACAAGAGGGAGGGTCAAGGTAAAATACGGAAAGTCAACATAGGAAGTCACAAAACACGAGTGTTAGTAGTAAGAACAGTTCGTGTGAATTGGAGACTAGTACTGACAGAGTAAAGGGGAGTGACGGTATGTACATTCAGTGTAAGATTAAGTCGTAGAAACTAGTTTATATTGTCGATTGTAGATGACTCGTAAAAGACTCACAGTCCATAACAGTACTCGTAATCTTTTTAGTTGAGTTAGTTAAGAATTTTATTAGGTTCCATTATTTCTCACTGAGGTAAAAACTACAAACTACTGATAGTCGAGAGTTCGGGGTCGGAAAGAGGGGTGAAGACGGGGTATAGACCCGTTCGACACTATACTTTCTAATCCAAATTTTTTTTTTTCCTCTTTCTTTCTGTCTGGTCTATGAGGAAAACTTAACTGAATACAGGTTCCTAGGTGTAGAGTCTCTCCCGTCTTAGACGTAAATTTAAGTTTGTTAGACCAAAGTCTCGGATCTGAAATTGGTGATGTGATCAGACGGAGAGATTAAAGAAGACTATCTTTATAAGAATTTACTTGTAGTTATTAGTACCGTAATATGAACTTATATAATTTTATGTAATACTATTATTTTATTCCATCCGAATATTCAAGTTATAATTATAATGGACATACACAATTATGGACATAAATCTGAATTTTAAGACGTATTTACACTTTATAAACTCAGATCAAATGGAGAGTTATTATTTTTTTTTTATCTTTATGAAATCTCTGAGTCTTCTGAAAGTGTATAATGATAATCGACAGTTAAATTTAAATAAAGTAATATAATTAAATAATCCGTAATATTAGAAATTTCCATGTTGGTGGGCTCGAATTAAAATAAAATTATTAGACTATTGAATTCAGTGGACTCATTTTTTACAAGTCACTGTATCCTAAGACGGATCTTCTAAAAAAAAAACGAAAGACGAAATCGACGAGTAGAAGTTGTCAGTTGTGTTGGGTTAGAAATACTCGTGACAATCTTAACTGTGACCTTAGACGTCGTCATAAACAGAATTAGGTTATAAACAGAGTAAGGGTCAAGAATGAGAGTCATAAATGGAATAAGGGCTCACAAAATTAAAAACATAAACAATATACGGAAAAGAAGAGGGTTTCTGAGCAGAATGGTCCAAAAGAGAGTAACGTAGACATTTACTGCCGCGTCACGTACGTACACATTACACCCTCTGACGTTTCAAGGTTTATTACTGATCTACTCGAGTCGTCCACTTAAGTCTTAATGGTTCAGTAACGAGAGTGGAAAGTGCGCAAATTTGTCGTGACTACTTATCAGTACCACATACCCGAACCGATCTAGAGTCCGGAACTCATTTTCCATTGACAAATTTCGACAACCCATTTCATCGAAGTTAAAGTCTAGGGAAGGAAAGAAGAAAGGAGGGAGGGAGGGAAGGAAGAAAGGAAGAAAACAAAGAAGGGAAATAAAGGGTTTATACGTCTTGTAAGAATCTTCTTAAAAACATGATCTTCTAAATTAGAGACGTTTATATCTGGATCTCTTCCCTTTTACAAAACTTAAAGTGTGTACCATGTCAATTTTAGTTAAGTTTCTTGTAGTTCTATTTTATTCCCGAAACAGAAAAGAATTATATTATGTTATTTTCGTTGCTATGACTTAAATAGTATTTTTTTAGTTCCTCAACGGTAGTACGATAACCTGATTATTAGTATTAAATACGATTTATTAACTTATTAAAATCGTATTTAAACGATAACGGTTATGACTGTGTGTTTTATTAAACTACTAAAAAAAGAATATGATATTTTAATCAAAGGGATAGTTTTTTTAATCACTGTTTTTCGTTAAAATTGAACGTCTTTATTTACATGAAATACACACACACATCACAGACACACACACATTCGTGGATAAAAAGTTGGACTACTTTTACTACGTGAATTCATCCTTTTTTTTCCTTCATCCTCATTTTTTTCCAATTTAATGAACTCACCCCACCCCCACCCCCAACTGAAAGACTATTGGTATCCTCTAGTTGTGTTCTTCCTTCTACTTTAGACTTATAGAGTACTTTTCGTACTTATAAAGAAGAAACCTTTTGTAAATTTTACACTAAGTATTGTGTATACGTATTTAAGATGAACGACATTTCTCTATTTTTTAAAAATTATAATACGAAGTAAGTTACTTTTCAACTTACCTAAGCTAGGTTTATTTTTGATTCAAATTTGTCATAACGACCAATCTACATTTTTTTTCTTCTTCTATAAAGGTGTAACGTGGTCAACGTTTTATTACGTCCTTGACTTAGACCTCCGAGTCTCTGGTGGGACCTAACAGATCCACTTCGAGGTTTCACTTGATGAGTCCAAATTCTTTCAATGGTACCTTTAAAGATATAGGTATTACCCAAAGGAAAGATAAGTTTAGAAGTCGTGGATGAAAGGGTAGGAGTGAAAGACTTCTACATACATCCACTATTTTAACTTCGTTTATGATCTGCTCCTGTGAGTAATTGGATGGTAATATTCAATAAATAACGTTCATTTATACGTAAAGGTCCTAAATTTTTTTTAAAAAAAACGTATATAATTTTGATACGAAAGAAGGTTAGTCGGAGTTTAACCTCTTACCTATTCCCTTATCGGGTCACCTATTAAAGACGACGACGGCGGTTCAGCGAACAACACAGGTTTAGGCACGCTGGGGTATCTGCCGTCGGGTTGTCCGAGGGGGCAGGGACCCTAAGAGGTCCGTTCTTGTGACCTCACCCAACGGTAAAGGAAGAGGTTACGTACTTTCACTGTTCACTTTCACTTCAGCGAGTCAGCACAGACTGAGAATCGCTGGGGTACCTGACGCCGGATAGTCCGAGGAGGCAGGTACCCTAAAAGGTCCGTTCTCATGACCTCACCCCACAGTAACGGAAGAGGCCCTATTAAAGATCTTTTCCCTAATTATCTTTCTGTGTATAATTCTGTGAAGTCTCGACCTATTACTCGTTTGATGGCTTACTATTTGATTTTCGACTTTGTCTCCACCTCTTACACGCGATATATTCATAAGTTCTATTATACAGTGGGAACATTAAAAGGACCTCCAACTCTCTGGTCATGAACATCCATTATAAAACTTTTGGAAAATAGAGTAGATCTTATGTATAAAGATTCAGGTTCACAAAGAAAATGGTCATCCACTTCGATATAATCACAACATTAGTCTTTTTAAAACCTAACACAAAACATGGTCAATTTTTTTGAATCATATGAATTATTTGTAAATAACTATAATCGGTAACGATATAATTTGTGTATTAATATTGTGTATGTTTTTACTTTACACCTTTTTACATCTTTTTAGTATAATACTAACAAACGAGAGGTCACTTATCAGAAGGAGAGTGGTGTAAGGAAAAGAGGGGTTTTTACGCGTGTGGACTAAAACTTCCGGTAATCACACCGAGTCTACCATTTCTTAGACGGACGTTAAGTCCTATGGGTCCAAGTTAGGGACTCAACCCTTCCAGGAGACTTCTTTTCTGACTGATGGGTGAGGTCATAAGAATGGATCTCTTAAGGTACCTGTCTCCTCGGATCTCCCGATGTCAGGTACCCCAGAGTTTCTCAGCTTGTACTGGTTCACTGATTGTGTGATTACATATCATTCCCAGTCTTTCGGTATCGAACTTACGGTTTATACCGGACGGTAACTAAAGATATGTAAAGTACTTAAATCTAAAAATATAAAATTTTACCAACCTTTTTTAGTCTTATTTTCAAATGACCGAGTATCATTGTAAGTAAACAACCAAATAGTAGATACCGACGACACACCGATTTCACCACTTTTACTTGTCAGCACTTTCTCTGGAATGTGGAGTTCGGAATTCATAAATGAGAAATGTTTTTTTTCCTCTTTTTTTACCAAATGACTGGGAACCAAATCTCCTATTACGTACAAGGTATATTATAAGGAAGGGAAGTCTTGTCTGTTCGATGGAAATATAAGTTCTGAAAAGTAGTTTAATCATATGGAGAAACAAAAGATAAAAAATATAATATCCCGACTGTGGGTTCAGTCTACTAAGGTTTCCGACAATTTCAAAGATTCAGTGTATACTTTAACATAAATGAAACTTGTTTTTATATCTTTCGTTTCTCTTGTTGATCTTTGTAAGTACTTAAAAGTAATGGTTGTCGTTGGTGTTTACAATAGGTGTAAAAACAAGATGAAAAGACCCGGAGAAGACTAAATAACAGATAGGGTAAAAGAAGTCTCTACAACTGGACGTTTCACCTGTTGAACGAAAGAACCGAAGGGACACAAAATGTTTACCCATTGTGGTCTTCTTATGGTCCGTTAACCAATTTCCTACATAAAAGACTAAAGAAGGGGCCCGACGAACGTAGAGACGAAAACTAGACTCTAATACTTCTATTTCCGTTGAAACATCAAGTTGTAAAGAAACTCACAAAATTATATTTTAGATGTTTACGAATAAATGAATAAAATCACGTAATAAAAATTTACGACGTGGTTTGAATGAATAATTCCTTATATATAAATAAATATATATATATCGTATATATCATTTATAAATTATATATTTATATATTATATAATGACTAAAAGATAAACGAATTCTGACCGTTTCTTGACTAAAAAGTTCGATTCGGAGGTGTTTTACCTTTTATCATTCATAGTTACTCATATTAAACATATAAGAAAATCTTAAATGTTTTACAGTCCGAAGTCCGAAGGGACACCGAGTCACCATTTCTTAGGTGGACGGTTACATCCTCTGTGTCCAAACTCGGGACTAACCCTTTTAAGGCGTACAGAACGTTGTTGGTTCGGGTACACGGTGTTGATAACTCGGACGTGAGATCTCGACTCCTCGGTGTTGATGACTCGGGTGTACGGCGTTGATGACTTCGATCGTGTGGGATCTCTGACACGAAACACTTTTCTCTTCGGTGGTGCTACTCCTCGGGCACGACGTGTTGATCTCTCATCGGGGGTGAACTGCGTTGGCCTCCTTTCGGGTACGTCGTCGCTTCTGGGTCGTGTCTATGTTTCTTTATGTTAATATTTGTCATTTCTTAATTGTTTTACAGTTCCCAAGAGAAAGATATTAGGAGATCTAAAATGGGGTAAATTTTTACTAAGAGAGAAAAAAGATATTGTTTTTAGTTATATTTTTCTGTCCTTGGACAAAATGTACCCTTACATATTTAGCATAAGTGAATAATCATAGACATATTGAAGGAACAATACAAAATATATAAATCTTTCTCTGATACTACTATCTTTTATTTATTTTACCTAATCTTTCGACTTACCAACTGTTTATTTGAAATACATAACCCTAAAAGAGAGAAAAAGAAGGACTCTTTCTTATACGGTAACTACTCACAACTTGATCTACCCCAGTCCATCACTACTCAGGGCACATTCTAGAGATATAAAGTACAGTGTCGAATCTTATCTTGAACAGAAGAACCCTTTTTTGAAAAGAACTTAACCGATTTTTTCAGTATGTCAGGTATTTTGACAGACGTAGTGGTAGACCTTTCCTTTAATTGTTAGACCATTTATCAGACACCACCTTAGAAAACGTGAAGTGACACCACCTGTCGTCTCTGGTCAACGTAACATTGTCTACACGTTTTAGAAAACGTTCAACGGAAAATACAAAGGTGTCGATGTTTTCTTTATTCCATCGTTTAAACGAGATATTTTGGTTTCTACTTTTTATATTTAAGAAGTTAACGTTAAAAATAATCAGAAAGTTTCCTGGAATGTTTGGGTGTTGTCTGACAATTTCACTTGAGTGTAATTACCTTTGTAACCGTATAACTATACAATTACTTACTATAGATAACGTAAATTCTTTAAATGGTAGGTTGTTTCACTATCAATTTTATGTCTCGAGTAAAATTTTTAATTTCCATTACTTAGTGGATTTTAGTAGAAAAATTTCCCAAGTCTGTATTATCTTTTTTCAACTGGATAAATTACGTTATTAACGTTCGTCAATCTCGGAACTATATATATTTATTAAAAACGATTGTAAAAAGATTATTAAAGAAGTTTTATAAAGAATTAACAAAAATAAAATAGTTTTATGGGATAGTATGAAATATCTCATTTAAGACAGATTACACTTGTTAAGTCACTTTAACTCCTCGTTTTTGTGTCTTTCTTTTGTGGTTTTATTTGAAGAGATCTGGGTCAGAAGACGAGATTCCATTAGGTGATGTAAAGCAAATAACTTTTTGACAGACGTTCATCAAAAATATAGTATCTGTAAAAGGGTAAAGATGATATAAATATTAACCACCATTTCCTAAGTGAACAGTTACGTCCTCTACGTTCTCTACTTAAGTTAGGTATCCAACCCTTCTAGGGGACCTCGTCCTTAACCGTTGGATGAGGTCATAAGAACGGACCTTTTAACGTACGTGTCACCTTGGACCATTTGATATCATGAACCCTGATGTTTCTCAGTCTGTACTGATTCGTGTCGTATCGTGTTATATTCTTCTGTCTCTATTATTAAATCGTAATTATTTATTTACTTAGAAGTCTAAACCTTTTATCAGAACAAGTAGTATTTAAATGTTTAAGTGTCTTATGTAACATAATTTTAACATCTTGTAATTTATATTTTTCTTTCTAGAAAATTTTATAGTCCCTTTTTTTATTTAAATGGAATGTCTTATCGTTAGTATAATGGTTTACAGAAATGTGTTGACTATGGAATTATAAGAAATCGTTGTATATATCACGATTCTTTTTATTAATATTTTAAGATATACGAATATTTGACAATAAGTTCTCATTCCTTTTCCTGAAGAGAACACCAAGTCATCGGAACGTTACGTCCCCGTACCTAAACTAGGGACTAA
Source organism: Capra ibex (assembly GCA_006410555.1). Lineage (NCBI taxonomy): Eukaryota > Metazoa > Chordata > Mammalia > Artiodactyla > Bovidae > Capra > Capra ibex. The sequence continues at coordinate 90,994,416 of SJYO01016970.1, forward strand.
CCCCTTGATCGCAGAGTGTACGGTGTCTCACGTTGGTTTTATTTAAATCTTTAAATTTTTTCTTTTTCTCTCATTTCTTTTTTTATTACTGTAGGAGTTTGGTTTTTTTTTTTTTTCCTTTTTCATGGTTCTGACAGGGGGTGTTTGGTATATTTATCCTAAGACTTCCTATAAAATGTCTTTCTTTAGTTAGTTTCTCCTTCTTTACCTTTTACCCTTCGTACCGACACTCTCCTTGACCGTCGCATACTTTCCTACGGAGAAAGAGTCCGAAAGACAAAGGTACAACTGTTACAGATGACACAAGAGAGTCAAGGGTGTCAACTACTCTCGTACTCGGCGTCCTATCACGTAAAAAACTTATAACTATTTGATATAAATAAGTTGTAGTAAGAATGTAAACCCCGAGAAGGACGTACGATTTATGAATACCCGAGAAGACAATAAGGTACTATATACGTTACATCCGTAGACACTTTATTCACTCATTAAATGGTTGTAATAGAGACTGATCTTTATTATCTGAAATCAAATAGTCAGACTCAACCGACTATTATGAATACTTTATTATGGATATATTAACTAGTTGTACTATTGTGTAAACTATTATCTCTCATACAGAAGTACTTGTGTACCTTTTATATGTCTGTAACTTATAAAACAGTGTCTAAGTAAAACGATTTACGTTTTTATGATCGTAATACTATGTACTGTGACGTTCATTTCTTCTTTGATTATTGTTTGAGATTAGTTCAGCAAATATAGACCAGTAAGTCAAGTCAAGTCAGTGAGTCAGTACAGGCTGAGAAACGATGGGGTACTTGGCATCGTGCGGTCCGGAGGGACAGGTAGTGGTTGAGGGCGTCAAATGGGTTTGGGTACAGGTAACTCACCCCTACGGTTGGTTTGTAAAGTAAGAGACAGCAGAGAGAGGAGGACGGGAGTTAGAAAGGGTCATAGTCCCAGAAATTTTACTCAGTCGGGAATCGTATTCCATCGGTTTCATGACCTCAAAGTCGAAGTTGTAGTCAGGAAGGTTACTTGTGGGTCCCGACTAGAGGAAAGCCTACCTGACCAAGCTAGAGGAACGTCAAGTTCCCTGAGAGTTCTCAGAAGAGGTTGTGGTGTCAAGTTTTCGTAGTTAAAAAGTCACGAGTCGAAAGAAATATCAGGTTGAGAGTGTAGGCATGTACTGGTGACCTTTTTGGTATCGGAACTGATCTGTCTGGAAACTTCCGTTTCATTACAGAGACGAAAAATTATACGACAGATCCAACCAGTATTGAAAGGAAGGTTTCTCATTCACAGAAAATTAAAGTACCGACGTCAGTGGTAGACGTCACTAAAACCTCAGGTCTTTTTATTTCAGTCGGTGACAAAGGTGACAAAAGGGTAGATAAAAGGTACTTCACTACCCTGACCTACGGTACTAGTATCAAAAGACTTACAACTCGAAATTCGGTTACAAAAGTGAGAGGAGAAAGTGAAAGTAGTTTTCCGAAAAATCAAGAAGTGAAAGACGCTATTCCCACCACAGTAGACGTATAGACTCCAATAACTATAAAGAGGGTCGTTAAAACTAAGGTAGACACGAAGGAGGTCGGGTCACAAAGAGTACTGTATGAGACGTATATTCAATTTATTCGTCCCAATTTATATGTAGGAACTGCATGAGGAAAAGGATAAACCTTGGTCAGACAACAAAGTACAGGTCGAGATTGACAACGAAGGACTGGACGTATGTCCAAAGATTTCTCCGTCCAGTCCACCATAAGGGTAGAGAAAGTCTTACAAGGTGTCAAATGACACTAGGTGTGTCAGTTTCCGAAACCGTATCAGTTATTTCATCTTTATCTATAATAAGACCTTGAGAGAACGAAAAAGCTACTAGGTCACCTACAACCGTTAAACTAGAGACCAAGGAGACGGAAAAGATTTTGGTCGAACTTGTAGACCTTCAAGTACCAAGTGCATGACGACTTCGGACCGAACCTCTTAAAATTCGTAGTGAAATGATCGAACACTCTACAGACGTTAACACACCACCAAACTCGTAAGAAACCGAAACGTAAAGCAACCCTAACCTTAATTTTGACTGGAAAAGGTCAGGACACCGGTGACGACTCAAAAGGTTTAAACGACTGTATAACACACGTCGTGAAAGTGTCGTAGTAGAAAATCCTAAACTTTATCGAGTTGACCTTAAGGTATGGGAGGTGATGCAAACAAGTATCTCTACGACGGATTACGGGTGGACTGAAGTGTAAGGTCCTATAAACCGAGATCTACTTACTAGTGTGGAAACACTAATAGACCCAGAACTTCTAGAAAAAACATGTCAAGAAGACACATAAGAACGGTGGGGAAGAATTATAGAGGACGAAGACAATCCTGGTATGGTAAAGACAGGAAATGACTCCCGTAGAAACGTACTTTACAAGAGAACCATAGAGACTAAAAGAACTTCTCTAGAGATCAGAAAGGGTAACATAATAAAAGGAGATAAAGAAACGTAACTAGTGACTCCTTTCCAAAGAATAGAGAGGAACGATAAGAAACCTTGAGACGTAAGTTTACCCATATAGACAGGAAAAGAGGAAACGAAAAGTCAAGGGAAGAAAAGTAACGTTTGGTAAATATTTTACTAAGAACACAGTTTCCTCTTTACGTTTGGATGTAATTATCAAAAATCCTTTTTTTTCCCTTTTAATTTATAATTTTAGATACCCGAAGGGAACATCGAGTCAGCCATTTCTTAGACGAACGTTACGTCCTTTGGGTCCAAACTAGGGACCCAGTCCTTCTAGGGGACCTTTTCCTTTACCGTTGGGTGAGGTCATAAGAACGGACCTCTTAGGTACCTGTATCCTCGGACTGTCGGACGTCAGGTACCCCAGAGTTCTCAGCCTGTACTGAATCGTTGATTTAGTGATGGTACTCTATGATGATTTCATCACGATGAGTTTCCTTTTAAGAATCAGTTTTATAAAAGAAGGAAGGAGGAAAGAAGGAAAGAGGAAGGGAGGGAAGGAAGGAAAGAAGTAAGAAAAAAGGGGACAAAGAAAGAGTGGTAAAGGGACAGAGAGAAAAATAAAAAAGGAGATAGGATAGAAAAAAAAGGAAGAAGAAATTTCGGACACTAGAAGGGAAATTTTGTTGTTGTTGTTGTTTTTTAGTTTTGGACTTGAGAAACAAAAATAAACACAAAATTAGGGTCCCTACCCCCTCGGACCACCCGACGGCAGAGACCCCAGCGTGTCTCAGTCTGTGCTGACTTCGCTGAGTCGTCGTCATATAAAAACCTGTTAAACGTATTTCAATAAATTGTAAGTAATGTCTATAAGAGACGTGACCTATTACATTATCGGAACTCTAAGTGTTTTGATTGGGAAGGGAAAATTATAGGTAATTAGAAACCGTTTTATTCATTAAGTGTTTTAAAGATTATTGATTTTTTTGTTCTCATATATTTGGAATCTTCTTATAACCTTGAAGTGAAATTTTTCAATCCGAATAAATTCCAGTCTTTCAATGGTCAATCTATATAGGAAGTTTTACATTTATATTAGTCATCTAATTCATGAACTGTAAAAGGACTTGTTCCTTTTATCTTTCTTACTTACTTTTTCTTTTTTTCCTGGTTTAGTTCTGTTTTTATATTTAATCTTTATAAAAATCACCTTCTGTTTGGTGAATGTGTCCTCAACTTTCGTATTTTTACGAAACAAATTAAGTTAACTTTACTTTTAGTTTATACTACTATCAGTGTATATAATTCGAATAAGACTTTCGTTTTCCTTAACCCTCGTTTTAAATTTAATGATCCTTAATAAACAATAAACCCACGGAAGACCATTGTTTAACTAGAACGGACACTCAACTTATTTAAATTACTGTAGAAAGGTAACAATTGATCATATAGTGAGATTAAATCATAATCATCGATGAGAAACTTTATATATATAACTCTTGTCGTAGTGTCCCTTTAAATAATTTCTTAACTCTATGTAGTTATTTCTTACCCTTTTTTAGAGAAGATGATTGAGTCTCGAATTCATACAGGAGTTTAAAATTTTTCATTAAAGCAAAAACTTTATGTTAAAATTGTAACATAAAGGAAAGTTAGAGGTACAAAGAATTTTTTTTACTTTAATGTCTTGTTAATTTTGAATTACTTTATAGGGTTAAATTAAAAACAAAAACACCCTATAAAACCTAAAATCTGTTTCATTTTACTTTATCAATGTATCAATTGTAATCAATTGTATTTTGAGAAGTTTTGTAGTTTAAAATTTTTTACCATATTATAAAATAAAATAGTACGTAACATATAGTCATAAAATGTGTAAAGGGAGTTTCCAACAATAAGTAAACTTCCATGTCGATTAAATAATGAACTTGGTCTTAAAATTTTATTTGAAGTTGATTACAGTGGTGGAAACACTATAGACTTGTTTTATAAGTGGTGTCTTTCAGTAGTACCATCAAGATTATAGAGTGAGTCCGTCATGTGTATCAAAACATGTAAGTTCAGTAGTAATAGAGGTATTTATTGGGTGTTACTATTAGGTACGTCTTCTTTTACCTTCTGTTTCAATTTTATTTATGAGAAGTAGATGGTAACAAGGTTACACCATGGTAAATTAAAGACGTGTCTGTCATTACGGAGGGTAACTGTAAAGTCTTCTCTTGACTTTTGTAACATTTGGTAAAAGACTATATTCTTTAATACCATAGGTTTGTTACGAAGTCAGATTTTCCCCTTCCGACTACTGAGATTGTATTTTGTTTCGAGTAGTATTGTGTACGACAATGGAGGACAATTCAATTTCAAACAATTGTTCTTTAAGTCGATGAAAAAGATTTTAAGAGTCTAAAGACACAGATGTCCTACCTCATATTAAGTTGTATTCCCGTTATCGTTCACCACCACATTACCTTTTGATTTATAAGTCATTAATAATTTCGTTAGTGTTCAACATAGAAAGTTCAGTGTACACTATGATCGAAAAATGATAAAGTCACTTCGTGTAACATTAAAATTTTTAACTAGGTATTCTTTCGAGTACAAATTGTAAAGATAGGAATTCTTTTGAAAAGTTTACATGGATGAAGATATATGTTCATTAACTTCTTATAAAACTTCCATTATCCCGATTATTTTCTAATTTCTATTTCTTAATTCTTAAAATAACTTGATAACTTATACGATCACTTTTTACAATTTTTAAGAAGTTTTTTACCTGAATATAAGTTTCATACACACACACACACACACACGCACACACACACACAAAGTCGATGAAAACTTCTACTGTTGACATGTGAAACTCCCGACAGCTCAAAAGATAGGTTATCTCAACAATTTTTCATGTAAAAGTATCAAGTTAAACGATGGTGACCGGTGTTATTACACTGTGAATTTCTCACTATACTATTTAATTAACTAAAGAAGTGTAGTGGTCCGTGTTTCTATAAAGAAAATGTAGTTACCTCCGTTGTACTTTAAGACCGTTGACTGTCCGGACATTTTTATAAGTAGTCCGAAAAGAAGTCGTGATTTAAAGGTATCTTTTTTTTTATAAGAACCCACAGAATGTGTCGTGTTTTTATACCATAAACAAGATAAAAACTATCCCTTATGGACACCAAAAATCTAAATCTTTTGATACCTAAGATAGTATGTATCTTTTACTGTCTCGTTAAGATAGAGTTTTACGAGAAAGTTATGTCTAATTTGATGATTCAAATAAATAAATTTACCTTAAAGATAACTCGAAAAAAATTTTTTTTAATAATAATTACTAATAAAACCAAGTTTTATGACCCTGCAACGGTTAGATTAATAAATCTATATCTTCTTATTAGAAATTCTTCGTAATCCTTTATGACACTTATTAAAAAACTTACTCATCGAGTTTAGTAACGTTAAATAGTTTTCTTTCCATCATAATGCCAAATAAATATTATTTGATGTTAATTAAATTTTTATTTTTCTTCTCCTTAGGTTTGGGGAAAGTCGACTGTCCGACGGCTCGAGATTGACCGTCTCACTCATGTCTCTCTAAGTTACACTTTTCACCTTCTATTACACGAGTGTGTGATTACCCGTGACTCGATCTGTGTCCGAGTAAAAAGTGTAGTACAGTAGACATTCCAAACTTATTTTTCATTACCGGTCTTACTCGGATCGAGATAGAGTCTGTAATAGTAAACGGAGGAGTCAAAATAAACACAACTGAACATGTCAGATTTTTCTACTGTCAGAGACCCGGAGGCCTAGTGAGTCTCACTATTATGTGTCGTGTAATGTAACAACCACTGTCCAAGACAAGAAGACCTACCGTATACTTTCCTTGCGTAGAGAAAGGCAGTAAAGTTTACGATATTTGACTGTCTTATTTCTTAGAACGTCTCCCCTGTAGTGTTTGGGACAGACAATACTAAAATACTCTATTTGACCTCAAAGATCCCATAGAACAAGACCTTTAATCACAGTCAGTTTGAAATCACCCGAAAAAAAAAAAAAAAATTCTCTATTTATCGTCTGAGACCTTTTCATCGGAACGAAATAAAAGTATGTCGTTTTGGTGGTTTTGGTATATAAACTAGAATTCTTTTTGATATCGTTAAGACCGAAATTCTTCTCTCCATTACCCAATGCATTACACGTCATTCGATAGGTACCGAAGTCGTTCTTTAATTTCAGGTGCATATCTACTCTTGAAATTTCTTTAGTGATCGGACAAATATACTTTCTCATTTAGTCAAGAAAATTTATAAAACCTTCCGAGTGAAAAACGATTTAACGATTGAATTACAGGACAACTTGATATTTGTACGGTTCTACATTACAAAAAGAGAACCATGTAAATAAGTTCCAAAATAGAAGGAAGAGAAATAAAGTCATTGATAACGACTCGACTAAATGTCATGAAACTTAAATTGACTTCTGTGGTGTTTTATAGTCATTTCATCTATTATTATACGTCTTAAAATAATTAAATAGGATTTGGCTTATCGTATACCTAAAGGATGAGAATGCAAAAGATTTTGTAATATCACAGTATTTTTAAATGTCCATGAACTTAGTATTAGACGGTTAACAGTATCGAAAAGGGGTGCATTAAAGTTCATGAAGATAATATTATTTGCAAGGAACGTACTGAATTCAAATTCACTAATAAATTCAACCTGAACAAGTAACATGAAAAGACAGGTAAAGGTACAAACTTTGAAAAAATGACAGTTCTACTTATCTTTATTTACAGTTTCTTACAAATTGTGTATGTAAATATTTACTAGAAAATAAGTTTAAAAAATAATGTCTGAGTGATTTTTTAGATAGAGTTTGATCTAAACTGGTGTATCAACATAAAATTCTTATTCTATTCGGACCACTAAGTCAACTGAACTATAATTTAGTATCCTTACAACAGTTTTAATTTCTTATATTCATCTTGATATCTATTACACCAATTTATTTCCTTTACTACTATTTTTTCGTTATTCTTGAATAAAGTACACGCAAAGAAGATAGAGACACCTAAAGAATAATTGGTTAATTATGAATACGACATCTGATATATAAAATTTTACATTTAGATCCGATCAGAAAATTTTTCTGTTTACTTCATACCTCGGATATCAATCTTTTATTATACTTAAAAAAAGTCATACAAGTGTGTTTTGTACGTTTTCCACGTCAAGTAGTTGGTGTCTACCTAAAAGGTTTAAAAGACCACGAACCTTTTAACTAAACTGTCATCACTTCTTAGGTGGACGTTTACGTCCTCTGTGTCCAAACTAGGGACCCAACCTTTCTAGGGGAGACCTCCTCCTTTGCCGTTGGGTGAGGTCACAAGAACGGACCCTTTAGGACACCTTTCTCCTCGGTCGACCCGATGTCAGGTAGTCAAACGTCTCTCAGTCTGTGATGAATCAATAATTTGTTGTTTTTTATGACACACAGACACCTTAATAGACGGGTGGATACACGGGTCAACAAATTACCATAAGAAAGAGTGAAGGGTAGTCCCGTAAAAATAAATATGTCAGGGTACAACTCTCGGTCCATGGACGGGGGATGAACTATTCGGACGATATGTTGCTAATAAAATAGAACCAAATACCTTCAATGTCTCCATCTTCTTTATTCTCACTTCTCTAATATTTTCGGAATTATCGTAATGAAACATGACCCCAATAGAGGTCAAGGACAAACAAAAACCAAACGAAAACTCCAACCAGTTGAAAAGGGAGTTTGTTAAAAATACTCTGGGTCTTAGCTAGATGTTTAGTTAGCGAGAAGTTGACCTCTAGAAGAGAACGAGAGAAGAAGTCCTATTGAAGTCCTGAACTCGTAATAGATATAAGTGAACGAATGTAACCTAGTACGTCGAAATACGGGGTGGGGAAGTGGTCACAAGAATACACTAACAAAGACCCATATGATTGAGATTTTCCACTTATGTGTAGGACTTAACACAAAGAGAGAGAAAAAGGAGAGACCGAGAGCGAAAAAAATGAGAAAAGGATTCTCGTTACGAAGTATTTACCACTGATGATTGTTGACCACTGACTTCCTACCAGTTTCTGGATGACAGAAAACACCTCGATCGATCGGGGAAACCCTACTCAAAACAACTTTAGTGGAAACCGAGGACGTTTACTTGGAGTCGAAACATTCATACGTAAGTTATTTCTTGTAAATCTTATACTTTACAACAAAATTATCTTAGTCACGACAATTGAATCATTTGATAAATGATCGTCATAAACTATATTATCACTACTCATTATCGTGTGAAAATAAAGGACCTATATGTGAATAGACCATTTTGAGTAAATAATCACTACACACACACATATGTATGTGTGTATGTATGTATGTATTCGAAGGGTCCACCAAGTCACCATTTCTTAAAGGACGGTTACGTTCTCTGAGTCCTAGCTAGGACCCCAGTCCTTCTAGGGACCTCTTCCCTTACCGTTGGGTGAGGTCATAAGAACGGACCCTTTAGGATACCTGTCTCCTCGGACCGTCCGATATCAGGTACCCTAGTATTTTCTCATTTTTTACTGATCGTTGATTTGTTATTATATGTATATATGTATGTGTGAACCTACGTTAGAGTTTTTGCTGTTTTACTAGCGACAAGTAAAGGTTCCGTTTGGTAAGTTATAGTGCCATTAGGTTCAACTGCGGCACTGGTCATTGCGCCTTTCGACTTCAACTTACCAAGATACTTCTGGATGTTCTAGAAGTTCTTGATTGTGGGATTTTTCTACAGGAAAAGTAATATCCCTTGACCTTACGTTTTCATCCTTCAGTTCTTAGTGGACCTCATTGTCCGTTTAAACCGGAACCTCATGTCTTACTTCGTCCCGTTTCCAATTGTCTCAAGATTGTTTTCTTACGTGACCAGTACCGTTTGTGGGAGAAAGTTGTTGTGTTCTCTTCTGATGTTACCTGTAGTGGACTATCAATTGTGACTTTAGTCTAACTAATATAAGAAACGTCGGTTTCAACCTCTTCGAAATATGTCAGTGTTTTTGTTCTGGTCCTCGACTGACACCTAGTCTAGTACTTGAGGAATAACGGTTTAAGTCTGAATTTAACTTCTTTCATCCCTTTTGGTGATGTGGTAAGTCCATACTGGATTTGGTTTAGGAAATACTGGTATGTCACCTTCACTCTTTATCTAAATCCCCTGATCTAGACTATCTGTCTCACGGACTACTTGATACTTACCTCTAAGTACCGTAACATATCCTTTATCCTTAGTTCTGGTAGACGTTTTTTTTTCTTTACGTTTTTTCGGTTACCGACAGACTCCTCCGGAATTGTTTATCGACACTTTTCTTTTCTTCGTTTTTTGTTTCCTGTTTTTCTTTCTATATAGGTAAACTTACGTCTCAAGGTTTCTTATCGTTCCTCTCTATTTTTCGGAAGGAGGCCGCTAGTTACGTTTCTTTATCTCCTTTTGTTGTCTTACCCTTCCTGATCTCTAGAGAAGTTCTTTTAATCTCTATGGTTCGCTTATAAGTACTTTTCTACCCGAGCTATTTCCTGTCTTTACCATACCTGGATTGTCTTCGTATTCTATAATCCTTCTCCACCGTTTTTATGTGCCTTCTTGACATGTTTTTTCTAGAAGTACTGGGTCTACCAGTACTTCCACACTAGTGAGTGGATCTCGGTCTATAGGACCTTACGCTTCAGTCCACCCGGAATCCTTCGTAGTGATGCTCGTTTCCATCACCTCTACTACCTTAAGGTCAATTCGATAAAGTTTAGAACTTTCTACTATGACAATTTCACGGTGTGTGTTATACAGTCGTTTAAACCTTTTCAGTCGTCACCGGTATCCTGACCTTTTCCAGTCAAAAGTAAGTTCAGGGTTTTTCGGTTACGGTTTCTTACGAGTTTGATGGTGTGTTGACATGAGTAGGTGTACGATCATTTCATTGCGAGTTTTAAGACGTTCGGTCCGAAGTCGTTATGTACTTGGCACTTGAAGGTCTACAAGTTCGACCAAAATCTTTTCCGTCTCCTTGGTCTCTAGTTTAACGGTTGTAGGCGACCTAATAGCTTTTTCGTTCTCTCAAGGTCTTATTATAGATAAAGACGAAATAACTGATACGGTTTCGGAAACTGACACACCTAGTGTTATTTGACCTTTTAGGACTTTCTCTACTCTTATGGTCTTTTGGACTGGACGGAGAACTCTTTAGAGATACGTCCAGTCCTTCGTTATCAATCTTGACCTGTATCTTGTTGTCTGACCAAGGTTTATCCTTTTCCTCATGTAGTTCCGCCATATAAAAATGGGACGAATAAATTGAATTTACGTCTCATGTAGTACTCTTTATGACCGGATCTCCTTCGTGTTCGACCTTAATTCTAACGACCCTCTTTATAGTTATTGGAGTCTATACGTTTACTATGGTGGCAATATCGTCTTTCACTTCTTGATTTCTCAGAGACTACTTTCACTTTCTCCTCTCACTTTTGTAACTGAATTTCGAGTCGTAAGTCTTTTGATTCTAGTACCGTAGACCAGGATAGTGAAGTACCCTTTATCTACCCCTTTGTCACCTTTGTCACCGACTGAGACAAAAAGACCCGAGGTTTTAGTGACGTCTACCACTGACGTCGGTACTTTAATTTTCTGTGAATGAGGAACCTTCCTTTCAATGCCGGTGGGATCTATCGTATATTTTTTCTTCTCTGTAATGAAACGGAAGTTTCCAGTAGATCAGTTCCGATACCAAAAAGGTCATCAGTAGATACCTACACTCTCAACCTGATATTTCTTTCGACTCGTGACTTCTTAACTACGAAAACTTGACAACACAACCTCTTCTGAGAACTCTCATGGAACCTGACGTTCCTCTAGGTTGGTCAGGTAGGATTTCCTCTAGTCAGGACCCACAAGTAACCTTCCTGACTATAACTTCGACTTTGAGGTTATGAAACCGGTAGACTATACCTCTTGACTGAGTAAACTTTTTTGGGACCACGACCCTTTATAACTCCTGTCCTCCTCTTCCCCTTCTGTCTCCTACTCTACCAACCTACCGTTGTGGTTGTGTTACCTGTACCCAAACTCACCTGAGGCGCTCAACCACTACCTGTCCCTCCGGACCACACGACGCCAAACACCCCAACGTTTCTCAGTCTGTACTGACTCACTGACTTAACTTAACTATGTATGTATGTATATTGTTGTTAAATTTTGGACTGCACCTTGTGTCTGAACAAGGTTTAACCGTTTCCTCGAGTAGTTTAAACACATAACAGTGACACGAATAAATTGAATATACGTCTCACGGTAACGATTTACGGAAAGACCTACTTAGAGTTCGACCTCAGTGCTAACACCCCTCTTTATAGTTATTGAAGTGTTTACGTCTACTGTGGTGGGAATACCGTCTTTCGTTTCTCCTTGATTCCTCGGAGAACTACTTCCACTTTCTGATCTCACTTTTTCAACTGAATTTTAAGTTGTAAGTTTTTTGATTCTAGTACCGTAGGCCAGGGTAGTGATGTACCGTTTATTTATCCCTTTTTTACCTTTCTCACTGTCTGAATCGACCTGAGGTTTTAGTGACGTCTACTATTGACGTAGTACCTTAATTTTCTGTGAACAAGGAACCTTCTTTTCGACACTGTTTGGAGTCAAGTCAAGACAAGTCAACAAATCAGTACAGGCTGAGAAACGTTGGGGTACTTGACGTCGTGTGGTCCGGAGGGACAGGTAGTGGTTGAGGACTTCAAATGAGTCTGAGTACAGATAACTCAGTCACTACGGTAGATTGGTAAACTAGAAGACAACAGGGAAGAGGAGGACGGAAGTTAGAAAGGGTCCTAGTCCAGAAAAGGTTACTGCGTTGAGAAACGTAGTCCACCGGTTTCAAAACCTCAAAATCGAAATCTTAGTCAGGAAGGTTTCTGATGGGTCCCGATAAAAGGAAATTTTACCTGACCAACCTAGAGGAACGATAGGTTCCCTGAGAGTTCTCAGAAGAGGTTGTGGTGTCAAGTTTTCGTAGTTAAGAAATTTTTCATCTATGTAGTGAAAAGGCTGTCTATAGGTAGATCAGTTTCAATACCAAAAAGGTCATCAGTACATACCTACACTGTCAACCTGGTATTTCTTCCGACTCACGGCTTCTTAACTATGAAAACTTAACACCACAACCTCTTCTGAGAACTCTCAGAGAACCTGTAGTTCCTCTAGTTTCGTCAGTTAGGAACTCCTTTGGTTGGGACTTATAAGTAACCTTCCTGACTTCGAGATTATGAAACTGGTGGACTACACTTCTCGACTCTGTGACCTTTTCTGGGACTAGGACTCTTTCTAACTAACTCCCGTCCTCCTCTTCCACTGTTGTCTCCCACTATACAAACCTACCGTAGTAGCTGAGTTACCTGTACTCAAACTCACTGGAGACCCTTTGTCACTTCCTGTCCCTTCGAACCCTACGACGTCAGGTACCACCCAGTGTTTCTTAGCCTGTGTTGACTCACCGACTTGTTGTTGATATATATATATATATACATATATATATATATATCAACAATACATTTGAATATGTATACATTTCACTCTCTATAGAATTATTGTAACAATAAAATTTTGATTAAGGAAGTTGATTATAGGAAGATAATGTATACACTCCTTTTTTTTTATCTTCTCAATTCGGGAATTTTTGGTGAATGGGTCAACACATGTCTTTACATATACTTTATATTAGAGAGAGAAGAATTTTAACAAAGTTTTATTATAGATAGGGATCTTTTTCCCTTACTAAACATCGGGGATGATCTATCTACGCATAGGTGACGGACAACATATAGATCGTTCTAGTACTGAGTGGTGCGCCATCGGGTCCCTACAACTTTTGTCAGTGAACGATTCCGAATGACTTTTTCAGTAAAAGTGAGATCCTTTACCCTTAACGACGGGATAGGGTAATCCGAAGGTGGAGTACAGGAATCTGAATGAAGACAGAAAGAAACAAGTCCAGAATAGGGAGGAACAGCTACAACTTGAGCGGAGGGTCTTGTTCATTCGGAGAAGGAACATCAGACGGGTACCTCAGTAGTCCAATTCCCACATAGACGAGGTGAGGACTATTTACGGTCACAATAGACCGGGTAAAGAAAACACACAGAGAGTCAATCTATCGTCCCAATCCTGTATAGTGTAGAACATAAGAGGTGCAGGGAAAATAAAACCTTTCGAAAACTCTCGAATTGTAAAGGGACAAAGAACAACAAGTCTGGTTTGATAAGGGAAGACTTAGGCAAATGAGAACCGGAGAACGGAGGATGTCGTTTAGGTCGGAAGGAGAACAGTAGAAGTTCCTTGGGTGGAGATAGAGGGAAAAGACAGAACATGTGTGTCGGAATCGACAGTGAAAATAGAGACCAGTTACCAATCTTAGTACTATTGTCAATTCGACCTTCAGTTCACTATAGTTTCATGAACTCATAAGATAAGTTATCTTAGGTTAAAATAAGATAAATTTTTCTCATTATGTATAAATGACTGAATTGAAGAATGTTGTAATTTTTGAACCTAAAGTTTAAGTGGTCTATATGAAAAATAGGTTTACATTTATTCACATTATAAGATAATATATACATATATGATAAATATAATGTATAGTCGAATCGAGTTGGTTAACCGGAATCAAAGATCTTTACATATACCTAAAATTTTCCTACCGTTATATGAGTTTTATGGAATAAAGGGGAAAGGTCCATCTATTGACTTAGGGGGAAATGTACGGTTAATGTTTATCAGAAGATCGGAGACGTATTTCTATAACATCGTAAAAGAGAATCTTTTGGGTAAGTCAAAAATTCATCAAAATAAGATCTCAAGAAGAAATTGTACTTAACCTTAGACAAGGTGTCATTATGAGTTAGTGACCTAAAATAAGGACGAAGACCTTAGTATGTTTAGTACCGATTTATTTAAAAATGTACGTCTGAAGGTTTATAAATTTTTATAAACACAGACTGGATTTAAGAGATACAATTTATTGAAGTGAAAACGTCGTAACATATTAAAGAAACGTAAAAAGGGGTAGTACGAAGTACAAGAGAATGAGGACAAACAATTTTTAAAGAGAGTTTTATACCTAAGGGGTTTGACCCATACTATCAGACCAGTGGTGTGTTACTAATACTTTGACTTGATTTTGAAGTGACACTAAAGATGTATTCATAAAGAGTCCGTTCGAAAGAAATAAGACGGAAACATTTTCCAACCTAATAAAATAAAATAAAAATTTCTGAGATTCCGTTCTATCGTAATTTAATTAGTCATGGGGTAATATTGATCTAACCTAAACATTTCAAAGAAATCTATAACTATCATTGACTTATAAAAGATGTAGCACACATCTGAGTACAGGAAGTGTCTACACTAACCAGACGATACACTCACGAGTAGTTTCAGAATTTTATAAGGCCTTTTGAAACTAAAGAAAATTTTTTGGATCTTCAAACAAAACTAGTTCTTCTGTTCGAAGTAAATCAGATATCCTGATGTTTTATAGTTTCGAGAATGAAGATTGATACTACTATGATTTCGAAACAACATTACGGTATAAATATATTAATCTTTATCATCTAAATACGTAAAAGTATTTTTAATAAAAGAACATATTAAAATTAGAGATTTTTTTAACATTTTCGACTATTTAAACTTTGTAATAGACTATGGAAAGGTTTCTTCAACACCACCTTCTAAAGACTTCTTAAGATAACTTGATCCATTATAAGGATTTCAAAGGAGATTGACCGGGAAGACCGTATTTGTGACGGTCAGGTTTTTCGAGACTCATTCGTGGTTTCATCTGAACATTCTCCTTTTGTAATATAATTAAGTTACCATAATATAATTTAAAGATATAATATATACATTAATATAACTTAATATAATTAAGTTACCATAACTTTGAAAAATCTCTAATTTTAATATGTTCTTTCATTTAAAAATACTTTTACGTATTGAATGATAAAGATTGATATATTTATACCATAGTGTTGTTTTAAAGTCATAGTGGTATCAATCTTCTTTCTCGAAACTATAAAACACCAGGATTTCTGATGAATTTCTAACAGAAGAGTTAGTTTTGTTTAAAGATCCGAACGAATTTTTTTAGTTGAAATTTTAAAAAGACCTTAAAAATTATGACTACTCACGAGTCTGTAATTTCCGGGGAATTTTAGTAATACCAAAGATCTGTATCTGATGTCGTCTTAAATATCATTATTATCCACAAAACCGAATAAAATTCTTATAGTATGGTACGACTCGTGTTAGATATGGTATGACTTAATGTACTTAAAAGAGATGAGTTACATTCATAACTTTTGAATCAACTTCTCTACATCAAGATCCATTTGTTTGAGTCCGTAAGATAACTCATAAGTAGACACCTAGACCAATTCAGTGAAGTAGAGGACAGTTCCAAGGAATTGATAATTCACTTGATTACTATACGGTGGAGAAAGTTCCCTAAAAAAACTCTCAATTACTTATATGTCACTCGTTAAATTCCTAGTTTGTGTGACCCGTTTTCTGATTTAAAAATAATATCACCTATGAGTGTCGGAATACATTAGACGGTCAGATTTGGTACACGACGAAACCGTGTACGAATGACTTTTATCGTCTGGTCAAACACTCGACCGTTTTAGAGTCGTATCGTCTACCTGTACGTTACTTTATTGATCGTTTCTCTGGAACAAAGTTGTAGTTTATACAAAGGCATCCCGGTCTAAGGACCCGTTTCAACAACATCACAACTCCTACGTTGATTACATTACACCATATAATTTGGAGGAAACGTAATTCAGAAACGATTGAAATAGGTAGAGTTTTTCCTCATTAAAGGCCGTAAGTAGGTAAAGTCTATGAACTTTTTGAGTGTAAACTTTCAGTGTTGCTGAACTTAGGAAAATCACTTCTCAAAAATTTGTGGTCACTTCTTACTCCAAATATAGTATAAACCTGACACAAACAAAAGAAAAAAAATTATCTTCGACGTCAATAGAAAGGGGAATTCGGTTTTCCCCTCTAAATAACAGGTGAGACAGTACTGTGAGAAGTGAGTATCATATCATTAGTATATCATAGAGTTCCTTACTACCATAACTCGAGAATTGATTTAATCTTATAAGGTCTATAAAGACTGTCCGAGGAAACTTTTCGATATATAGATGTTTTTTTCGATTTTCCTCATCTTTGAGTAGTTCTAATTACCTTTGGAGTTTATTACAAGTCCATAACATTTCCCCTCGGGAAGGATAAAATCACCAATGATAATATTAATATTTGTCTCTTTAAATACACTTTAGATAAGACGTCCCGTTTGTGTATGGAATTTTAACTATCACGTCATGTATATAATTCCTTTATTTAATAATTTCAAAGTATCTTTTAAGACTTGAATGAAACAAGACATTCGTTTAAAATAATATTACAAACAATACCTATATTTAAACTAACACTAAGGACCTGCGTAGTATTCGGGTATTCGTAATATTTCAAAAAACTCTTAATTTAATCCTTGTTTTAGATTTTATTACACATGTGTACCGTTTTTCTGTTAGTCTGTTACTTTTTATTTTCAAAAAGGGAGAGTACCTTTTGGGAAACACGGAAGGACCTATACCATTTTGGTGAATTATCAAAAATATAAACTAGTACTAGAAGACTACACACATACAAGAATTTAAATTTACAAATATATAAATTTTATTACACAGTACCTTGAGACGTATACTGTGTAAGTATAGATAAAATTATCGAAGTATAATTAATAATGTATTTCCTTGTTTTTAAATAGATTTGTCAGGGAGTAATCACCGGAAAAATTATAGACTATTCCCAGAGTAATGACTAAAATAAGAATTGAAAGAACTTTAACAGTGTGTAAATAAGGGGGGTTACTTGGGATCACAGTAAAACAGTTCACGGGAGGGGGGGGTTCATTTTTCCGACTACCTTAAAATTAACCATTTCTTATCTTAAATACCTAAATTAAATCCCCGTTATATGAATTGTTTCTTGTAACAGAAAGAATGACAAGTAAGTTCTAATAATACTAGATATTCGACATATTATAGACTGTGTGATCTAGTATGAATATACAAAAATATATCTAAGTCATGTATAGACCAATCCATATGAGTTAATAATAATGATAGTAATAATAATGATAACCACAATTATATTTTATTACCTAAAAAAAGAAACGGATATAAAATTAAACTGTAACAAACATATGTCTTTTCGACGAAAGATTTAACTCACCGTTTGATAAGTGAAATCACTTAATAAAATGACGAACAACTGATCTCAAATAAGAAACCTCAAAAGATCGAATACATCAGTATGGTAGACGTTTTTCACAATTTAAAATAAGAGAATCGTTTGAACATACGATGAATAAAGGAAGAGAAAAGATTAACGAGACCGATCTAAAAGGTCTTATAACAAGTTATATGACTAATTCATTCGTAGACAAGGTAAACATTGTGAATTTATTTTTTCATACATCACGATTCGACGTCTATATGTAACCGAAGACCCAGAATAATCAATATAGAGATATAATAATACAGTCTTTAATGGGTAAATAAATATCCGATGATCTCTAAAAATATACAATTAAATACATACAATAACTCCCCCATCTAACGTACCAAACAAGGATCATTGTAAAAGAGAGTAAGAAACGAAGTAAAGAGTGAGACAACTGAAACCCTAACCTACGACATTGAATGAAAACTGGTTTCTATGGACCTACATCATCAAATTACCCAAACACTAAAGAAGTGAGTTACGATGGAGAGTCAGGATACGGTAATCTTATCTTACGAGTCCAATTAAGAAGTCTGACCTAAGTCAATCTCTCCGGTCAGTCAGGACGAGTTGTACGGAATCGTGTCGAGTAACCTCAAGTCAGTATGTCGTTGGGTCTCTTAAGTACATCGTACTCACTTTTCGTTTTTATAAATAAACGAAAATACAACTATATTAAAGTTAGAAAGATTTACAGAAACGAACATAGAATCAATTACATAATAAAATCATAGAAAAGTCTTTCCTTTACTACAAACGTGTGGACTCTACTTTTAATGACAGGTGTCTTACCAAAAATTATGTGTCTCGAATTGAACCAGACTGTTATAAAAGAAAACCTTAACCCATAGTAAAATTATTCACTTTATATAGATTCCAATAAAACTGACCGACCGAAAAAACGGAAACAGTTCAAAGCGACTGTCACAACACTATCTAATTTTAAACTCCTTTAAACAAGACTTTCATTACGAAGTCAAGTCGAATCAAGTCAGTGAGTTAGTACAGACTGAGAAACACTGGGGTACTTAACGTCGTGCGGTCCGGAGGGACAGGTAGTGGTTGAGGGCCTCAAGTGGGTCTGAGTGCGGGTAGCTCAGCCACTATGGTAGGTCGTTAGAGTAGGAGACAGCAGGGGAAGAGGAGGACGGGAGTTAGGGAGGGTCGTAGTCTCAGAAAAGGTTACTCGGTTGAGAAGTGAACTCCACCGGTTTCATGACCTCAAAGTCGAAATCGTAGTAAGGAAGGTTCCTTTAGGGTCCCGACTAGAGGAAGTCTTACCTGACCAACCTAGAGGAACGTCAGGTTCCCTGAGAGTTCTCAGAAGAGGTTGTGGTGTCAAGTTTTCGTAGTCAAGAAACCGCGAGTCGGAAGAAGTGTCAGGTTGAGAGTGTAGGTATGTACTGGTGTTCTTTTTGGTATCAGAACTGATCTGCCTGGAATCAGCCGTTTCATTACAGAGACGAAAACTTATATGATAGATCCAACCAGTATTGAAAAGAAGGTTCCTCATTCTCAGAAAATTAAAGTACCGACGTCAGTGGTAGACGTCACTAAAACCTCGTGTTCTTTTATTTTAGACTGTGACAAAGGTGACAAAGGGGTAGATAAAGGATACTTCACTACCCTGGTCTACGGTACTAGAAGTAAAAGACTTACAACTCGAAATCCGGTTGTAAAAATGAGAGGTCAAAGTGAAAGTAGTTCTCCGAAAAATCAAGGAAAAGTGAAAGACGGTATTCCCACCACAGTAGACGTATAGACTCCAATAACTATAAAGAGGGCCGTTAGAACTAAGGTCGAACGCAAAGAAGGTCAGGTCGTAAAGAGTACTACATGAGACGTATATTCAATTTATTCGTCCCACTGTTATATGTCGGAACTGTATGAGGAAAAGGATAAACCTTGGTCAGACAACAAGGTACATGTCAAGATTGACAACGAAGGACTGGACGTACGTCTAAAGAGTTCTCCGTCCAGCCAACCAGACCATAAGGGTAGAGAAAGTCTTAAAAGGTCAAATAACACTAGGTGTGTCAGCTTCCGAAACCGTATTAGTTATTTCGTCTTTATCTACAAAAAAAGACCTTGAGAGAACGAAAAAGGTACTAGGTCGCCTACAACCGTTAAACTAGAGACCAAGGAGACGGAAAAGATTTTGGTCGAACTTGTAGTCCTTAAAGTGCCAAGTACATAACGACTTCGGACCGAACCTCTTAAAACTCGTAATGAAATCTACTCGGATTTATGATAAACTTGAACGTACAAACTTTTTTTAAATGGTCGATTCGAGAAGTCTGGAACAAATAAAAAAGTATCCCTCGAGAAACTGTAAGAAAGGATAGTAGAAACAAATGACCAGATAATTTACAAATACGTGTAAAAGAATTTTTGAAGATATTAATTGAATATTGAAGTACATATACACATATAGTTCACAAAATATTTAAATTTCGAGGGTACCATTAAGGTCACACGTTGACCCCATCTCCATGTAACGAGACATATAAAGATACGACTGAACATAGACAAAAGTATATTGTTAATTTTTCATTGAACTCTTTCTAGAAGGAACGGTATAATAAATTACATGGAGGTGTAACACTGGGGAGTTAGAATTGGTTACAATATAGATAATAGACAAAAAAATCTAGAATGGTAAAGGTTTTTATAAAATAGGTCAATAAAAATCGAACTAACAAAGACGATTCTACGACACGATACAATACGATTCAGCGAAGTCAACACAGGCTGAGAAACACTGGGATACCTGACATCGGACGGTGTGGGGAGACAGGTACCCTAAGAGGTCCGTTCTTGTGACCTCACCCAACGGTAAAGGAAGAGACGATCATGTATTGGAAGTACATTAATATTGAAGACACTGGGTTTAAGGATCATGTTCTAGATCTTAACTTGAATACCTTGAAGTCAGAGAGTAAAATTAAATCATCTAAACTATATCTATATTAGACAATAATTACAACACTGGGAGTGTAAAAAAAATCTTAAATTTATTATATATAAGAGGAGGGTATTAAGTATGGTACCATAGTAAAACAAGATCTACAGAGGATATATATCATGTATCAACTGACATAAAGGTGGGAAAGAACTTCAAGTTCTGTCATATATATAAAATCGATAAAAGACAAAAAGACACACAACAACGATAGCAAAATAACTAAAAATGTAGACTACAAAAGGTTTTTAATATCTAAACATAATCGATACTTAATCCACTAACATTTATTCTCTAGTGGGTCAAAAGACTCATCTCTTTTTCCTTTATATTCGTAACGTCTCATTTAGTATTTGTTCGGTTCATTCGAGAAGTTTAGTTTCAAATCCAAAAAATCTTTACATAATCGAAGAGTCCAATAAAAACTACTTTATTAACTTTCATGAAAAACCTAATTCATAATTGTTGACATTCTATTTTATACAGACTGAACGAAAAGTAACGTCTTCACTCTTTGTTACTAGTTTCAATTTATTTATCCTAAAGTTGAAGTAAGATGTCAACATACTGGTCCTCACTCCAACCCAGTTATTCTATCTTCCAACACTGAATAGAGTGTGTTCCACCTAATAATAGTATACCTCGAGTTCTTTTTCCGCATTTTAAGATTTCTAACATGAGACTTCTTTTACCTACGAACTCTTTTTATTAGTAGGAAATTATACTCTTGACCCTTTTCTTTGAATCGAAAGGGATGGACTAGATAACAACTTTTTTTTCTTTTTATGTTATGGATTCTTAAACTTGTAACCGGATATGTATGTATGTATATATATATATATATATATATATAAACTTATATGAAACTTAAAGTTTAAACGAAAAAGGTGTATTAAACTGTTAGAAGATCAGTTATTGATCTCCATTTTAAAATAGAGTGTGGTCTCTGTTTATACGACACATTCTGTCTTATTTATGCTTTCGTAAAATCTCGTTACAATGAATCTCCCACTAGACACTTGACCACGACTAACCACTTGATAAAAGCTGAGTAGTCACTACTGTTTCATATCTTTGACATTCACAATCTTTATCAATGTCGTTAAACTACTTCATTCATTATTTTTACACCAGATTATAAAAAATTTTTGGATATTGAATGGACATATAGAAGTAAATAAAGTAGAAAAGTTTGTTAGGTAAAGTTAACATAAATCTTTTCATGTTAGATACTACCTAAACTTTTGTTTTTTCACAACGAAGTGATGATTATAAAACTCTTAGTTTATATGAAGTACGTTCTATCGTTTATTAAATTTTCTTTTCAGATAAAGTGTCAATATCAATGCTCCATGTCCCTATCTTTTATGTTATACTAATTCTCAGACATACCTTTTTCGGTGATGTTATAACGGAGGTTAATTTTATTTATATAATTAAATTTTTTTCTTTTTCGTCCTAATCTGAAGTATATTACATTAATCATACAAATTTTTCTAACAATTTTTTGTGTCTTATTCTTTACTGCTATATTGTATTTCATATTAAACTAAGTTATTCTTGATCGATATTGAAATTCTTTACTCTTTTATTTATTTATTTTTGGCACCTTTTAAATCGGTAGTGTAATCTGTATGAATTTGTTTCTTAATCATTTCACTTTCAATTAATTTTTTTTTTTGACAAAACAAACATCGTATCTCTCACTTTCTCCACTTTACATTTCGTACTTCCTGTCCATTACTTTTCCGACCTAAGTTACCTATCGGGATATGCGACGACGATTCAGCGAAGTCGTCACAGACTGAGACACGTTGGGGTATCTGCCGTCGGGTTGTCCGAGGGGACAGGGACCCTAAGAGGTCCGTTCTTGTGACCTCACCCAACGATGAAGGAAGAGGTTACGTACTTTCACTTTTCACTCTTAACTTTCACTTTAGTGAGACAGTACAGGCTGAGAATCGCTGGGGTACTGACGTCGAATGGTCCGAGGAGGCAGGTACCCTAAAAGGTCCGTTCTCATGACCACACCCCACGGTAACGGAAGAGGTCTTATCGGGATATATCTCACAAGGTTTTCGTTAAAGGGGTCGTTATAATCGGATACTTAAGAGTTCTCATTCTATGCGTTATTTAGGATTTGTTCTATTAATTTTTGTAACATCCTTTTAAATGGTTTTCATCCCCTCTTTAAAATTTATATTGGTTTCTAATATTTCCCTAATGTATATTTTCTTAATATGAATGTCAATATGTATCCAAAAGGTCTTGTTGTGTTTTGTCATTTGACTACCTCTTTTTACAGAAATTTTACACCTCTCTTTTATAAACAGATCGAAGTTAAGATATATATTGATCAAATAATACACGTCTTTTCTTTTCTCTATAAAAATCTTTATCTCTATCTATAAAACTCTATCTCCCTCTTATCACAAGAGGGTTTAAAGGGTTTTCCCTTCCGACTGACTGTATGTAGTCTTTATTCTTTAATTCTCTTCTTTCCTTGCTCTATTTATTTCACTTCTACTCGTTATTTTTAACCATTTATCCACCCGTTTAGACTTATTAGAGACTATTATGTTTTATTAAAAATACATTCTTACTAATGATAAAAATAACCGATTACTTGTGAATTATCTTACATTTTGTATTTGTAGAAAACCTGAGCTCCCGAATTTTTAACACAAAAAAACACTCTTACCTTCTTTATTAATCATAGTAATCTAATACAGTGTATATATCTAATTTTCAAACTACTATTTATAGTTTTCCTCTCTTTATTTTACTAATTAAAGACATCATCATGTTATTTTGTACTTTACCTCTTTTAGACTAGTTAAGTAGTTTAATTTTCAGTCTTTTTATCATCTTTTTCTTTCGTTTATCATTTATCTGTCATTTATCTTTTTTTTTAATATACCACCTTGATTTCTTTTTCAGAAGTTCGTAGTGTTCATATTTACCTGACTTGAAACACAAATCTTCTATGTTAAAATTTTTTATTATTAGAACGAATTAAAGTTAGTTTGACCATATGAAGGATATTATATTTACTAGTAACCTTAATGAGTATTTATTAAATACTTTATTTATTACATTTATTTGTATGAATGTTTTGATTATATATCTAGATTTTACCTAGAAATTTCTATGTTTGTTGTATGGTCTTTTTATATTGATGAGACTAAAAAACAAAGTAAATTGTATCAAGGTTTATATATGTTTGTAATAAACCGTATTAATAGTCCTCTTTAGTTACAGGTAGAAATATCTAAAATTATGTGAATAAAGTCATTAACTGTCTAACTTATCTTTCATTATAATCAATTTTATATATAATGAACTTTTTAAGTCACTTCTTTATGTACAAGAATACCTGTATATATCATAGATGTCTCCAGTACATCTTTTGACTAAAAAAAAAATTCGTATGTAATAGACGAATACTTTTGACTTGTGTCTTATCCCGTGTCTTCTTTAGAATTGTTGTTGGATTCCCAGATCCTCTCATTAGTAATGTATCTTGTACAAGAGATTAGAACTTCCTTGATTCTATCCCTATTTATTGTCTTAGTTGTGAATATTTGAAAAATTCTTGTATAAAGACTTATTGAACACCAGTGCATTCTTTGATATTACTTTTAATCTCTTATGAATCCTAACATGTTATAACTTTTACAATTTATTTACCTTATACCGAATCCACTGTTTTTTTTATGTTTCAAAACGTCGAAAGATATTCTTTTTTTCATTTTTGAATCCATCTTATCTCTCAAGGAATTTTAATATTGAAAACTTTTCCCAGAAAGTTTCTCATTTAGAAATTAAAATTATTCCAAATCAAGTAATCAAAAAAAAAAAGAAACTACCTAGTAAAAAAACCACAGATTTCAGAGACATCGTTCGGGGTCCGGAGTATACAATATAAGACTTTTATGTACACATGTAAATTTAGACTAAATAAAACTTTTAAAAAAAATCCTAAACAAGATCCAATGTAAAAAACAGATGTCTAAAACTTAAAAAGATGTTGATTCCAAACTTTCCCGAAGGGACCACCGAGTCTACCGCTTCTTGGGTGGACGTTACACCCTCTAGACCCAAGTTAGAGACCCGACCCTTCTAGAGGACCTCTTCCCTCGTCGATGGGTGAGGTCACGAGACAGGACCTCTTCAGGTACCTGTAATATCAGGTACCTCAGTTTTTCTCAGTCTGTGTCGACTCGTTGAAAATGAAAAGACTTCCAAACTCTTCTGATAGAGAGGAGGTGACTTAACTAAAACGTAAAACAGTTTACAGTAAACAAGTAAAACAAACCCAACTAAAGATCCAAGAGAGAAGACAGGGTAACTGAATATACAGATAGAGAAACGGTTGTCTCACAACAAATAACATCGGTATATCATTATTTGGAACTTTATTCCATCTCACTAATGAAGGAGAATGAGAAGACAAACTTTTAAGAAGATTGATAAGATTAAGGAAATGAAACGGAATAATTAAAATCTTACCTGACCACACACGATTCAGTGATGTGAACACAGACTGAGAAACACCGAGATACCTGGAACCGGACGATCCGAGGAGACCGGTACCCTAAAAGGTCCGTTCTTATGACCTTACCCAACGACACAGGAGGAGGTCCCCTAGAAGAACTGGGTCTCTATAGCTTGGACAGAAAATTCAGAGGACGTTATCCTTCACCCAAAAAATGGTGATCGTGGTTGACGACGACGACGACGACGACGACGACGATTCAGCGAAGTCAGCACAGGCTGAGACACGTTGGGCTATCTGCCGTCGGGTTGTCCGAGGGGGCAGGGACCCTAAGAGGTCCGTTCTTGTGACCTCACCCAACGGTAAAGGAAGAGGTTACGTACTTTCACTTTTCACTTTCACTTCAGCGAGTCAGCACAGGCTGAGAAGCGCTGGGATACCTGACGTCGGATGGTCTGAGAGGAGGCAGGTACCCTAAAAGGTCCGTTCTCATGACCTCACCCCACGGTAGCGGAAGAGGCCATCGTGGTTGATCCTTCAGGGTTTAAAATCTTATTAGAATAGATATAGATATCTTATAGAACGACCCTAAAATTTTCTTAACACAATTTGAAAATACACTGATAAGTATATTAACTATTAAAATAAAATCGAAAATTTAAACACTTGGGTCTTACAGGGAGGTAAATAAATCTAAAAGAAACTATATAAAATATGAATATGAAAAGTTGTATATCTATAACATTTACAAAACAATTTCTAAACATCGAGACACAAGGTATTAAAATCTCGATAGTATTTAATACATAAGTTTGTGAGGAGATATTAAGAAAAGACATCTAAATAACTCTGAAAGATAAATCTATCAGTGTAGGTGTACTTAGTCTCTCAAAATAAAGAAGCAAAGGTTAAACATACATAACATATAGCAAAAAAACAAACAAACAAACAAACAAAAAACTCAACTGATCTAGAAGGTCAATCTATAACCTATCGTGACAACTCTCACCTATAGGAACGGGATGGGGGTAGAATCCCTCTTTCGTAAGTCAGAAAGTGGTAATTTATACTGTAATCAACATCCCAAAGAAAAAGAACTAAAAAGAATAGTATAATTTCTTCAAGGGAACATAAAGAACAAACGATTTCTCAAATAGTACTTCGTAACACCGTAACTTAAAACACTTTACGTAAAGACGTAGTCAACAATACTAGTACACCTAATATTACCTAATTTGACTAATTAAAACTTATAACTTACAATATGAAGGACCCTATTTTAGGTTATTTGGTACTACGTAACTTAAAAATTAACAACATTAAATAAACCATCATTGTGACGTATTCTAAAAACACAGATAAAGTACTCTCAATCTCTATACAATAAAATAAACATGAAAGAAGTAGACTAAAAACTGAGTCCTATTACGACGGGAATAGTTTGATCCATTCTTTAAAAGGAAGAATAAAATAAAATACCTTCTATAATATGTTTTAGTTAAAATAAACAAAAAATTCACAAACAATGTTAAAACAAACCTCTTTCTTTACCGTTGGGTGAAGGCATAAGAACGGACCTTAAGGGTACCTGTCTCCTCTGACCTTCCGATGTCAGATGTCAGGTACCCTAGTGTTTCTCGGTCTGTACCAAATCGTTGACTTATCTTGTCTTATCTTGTTTTAAGTCGTCACTCTATAAACCCAAACGTATAAAGAAATAACCTTACAAAAAATTGATGTCTAAGTTAATGTAAAAATCCTATCATATACTATAAAGTTCCATAGTTAAAGTAGAACACACTAAACGATCAAACTCGCAAAATTCCCCAACAAAGTAATAAAGATTCAAATATATCGTTGTCTTCTGTCCCAACAAAGAAAACACATGTCGATACCTATAACGAATATTTTCACTGATGAGATTATGTCACATGTAACATTGGGGGTCTTCTAAGTCGGTAGTTGTAGTGATCCGTGGTACTAAGTAGTAGAAGGGTGACTTCGTCTATTCTCATGATAATTCCTTTCGAAGTTTGAGCATGGTGTCAAAACGAAAAATAAAACTAAAATAAAAATGAGTGAGGGATTTTTGTCACTTGGTCCCTTAGTCAGGTGTCTACTTTAGGAACGAAACAAAAAAAAAAAAAATTTAATCAGATAATTATAAAATTTAAAGAAAAGATGTTATAACCTTAAACAACCCGAAACTGCAATCTTGGAAGGAAGTTAAAGATATATCTTTTTACATCAGATACATAAAGAACATTTATTTTCGGGTAGTAATTTTTTATTAAGAGAGAAATTGTTATGAGATAAAGATGGAAATAATTTCTTTTTAAATTTTCTCCAACATTAATAAAACATAAAGACAAGGGTATCGTCTGATACTTGTGAAACTCCAGTCCCTGACATATAATCTTTTACAATCATAGAATGTATTATAAGTGAGAGGAGAAGAAATAATTGTTTTAAGGTTAAATAAAACTTCACCTACACATGATCGTTTCTTATGTACAGGGTGAGGGAAACGTTCGTCTTCATCTGTAAACTGTGTTAAAACCACTCATTCTATATTTGTGTTAGATAACCTATACCAAAGACCCTTCCAAGAAATAACCTCTACTGGGTCAACTACACGTATGGAAAACGATAAGTAGAAAGAAGAAGGACAGACCTTACAACTCGAGATCGTAGGAACGACGGAAGTACGATCACCCTCCATTTCTAATAGTAAGGATGCCATACTTCATTTTAGTGACAGAAGTTCATACTGACGCAGTTAGTCCAGTATATGAGTGTGAACGTAGTTCTATTTTACAGATATGTGATAATTCTGTATTAAATACATTTCGTTTAAAGGACCTTGTTACTGAGATCCCTTTACTTAAATAGAATTAACCGAATCAGATTCTTTGTTCATCGACACCTGGACCTTGATTAAAAAAGATCCGATTTACCGACCATATATTATTCCTTCGTTGTTCTTCCTACAAATTCTTCAGTGAATTTTATACCTAGCATAACGACTGTAAAAGTCAATGGGTTGTTTGTATTTAGGAAAGGAAGTAAATGTGTAAAGTTATTTGAGTGAGATGTCCTTCCTTAAGAACGGTGGAGAAGAATTATAGAAGACGAAGACAATCCAGGTATGGTAAAGATAGGAAATAACTCGGGTAGAAACGTACTTTATAAGGGAACCATAGAGATTAAAAGAACTTCTCTAGAGATCAGAAAGGGTAAGACAACAAAAGGAGATAAAGAAACGTAACTAGCGACTCCTTCCGAAAGAATAGAGAGGAACGATAAGAAACCTTGAGACGTAAGTCTACGAATATAAAAAGGAAAAGAGTAAACGAAAAGCGAAGAGAAGAAAAGTGTCGATAAACATTCCGGAGGGGTCTGTCGGTAAAACGAAAAAACGTACAGAAAAAGAACCCCTACTAGAACTAGGGACAGAAGACATGTTACAGTGCTTGTTACTGGGTATCAAGTAATCCGTGAGAAAGTCTAGATCAGGGAATTTAGATAAAGAGTGAGGGTAACACAATAGTATTACTTAAACTAAATCCAGTATGGACGTACCAGATCACCAAAAGGGATGAAAGAAGTTAAATTCAGACTTAAACCGTTATTCCTCAAGTACTAGACTCGGCGTCAGTCGAGGACCAGAACCAAAACGACTGACATATCTCGAAGAGGTAGAAACCGACGTTTCTTATATTAGTGAGACTAAAGCCACAACTGGTCGATCACTTCAGGTACACATCTCAGAAGAGAACACAACAACCTTCTCCCACAAACGATACTGGTCACGTAAAAGAACCGTTTTGAGATAATCAGAAACGGGACGAAGTAAAACATAAGGTTTCGGTTTAAACGGACAATGAGGTCCACAAAGAACTGAAGGATGAAAACGTAAGGTCAGGGGATATTACTTTTCCTGTAGAAAAAACCCACAATCAAGATTTTCCAGAACATCCAGAAGTATCTTGGTAAGTTGAAGTCGAAGCAGTCGTAATGACTAACCCCGTATCTGAACCTAATGGCACTATAACTTACCAAACGGAACTTCTGCTTGTCTCTAGTAAGACAGTAAAAACTCTAACGTAGATTCATGACGTAAAGTCTGAGAAAGCAACTGGTACTACGGATGAGGTAAAGAGGATTCCCTAAGGACGGGTGTCATCACCTATATTACCAGTAGACTCAATTTAAGTGAGTAAGGTCAGGTAAAACCAAACGACTAAGGATTTTACAGTTGCAAGAGAGAACGGTAGAGGACAAACTGGGAAGGTTAATCGGAACTAAGTACCTGGACTGTAAGGTCCAAGGATACGTTATAACGAGAAATGTCGTAGCCTAGAACGAAGATAGTGGTCAGTGTAGGTGTTGACCCATAACAAAAACGAAACCGAGGTAGGGAAGTAAGAAAGACCTCAATAAAGAGGTGACTAGAGGTCATCGTATAACCCGTGGATGACTGGACCCCTCAAGGAGAAAGCCCTAGGGTAGTAAAACGGAAAAGTATGACAAGTACCCCAAGAGTTCCGTTTTTATGACTTCACCAAACGGTAAGGAAAGAGGTCACTTGGTGTAAGAGAGTCTGGAGAGGTGGTACTGGGTAGGCAGAACCCACCGGAGTGTGTCGTACCGAATCAAAGTGACTCAATCTGTTCCGACACCAGGTACACTAGTCTAACCGATCAAAAGACACTAATACCAAAGTCACACAGACGGGAAACCACGGGAGAGTGTTGTGGATGACAGTATGAACCCAAAGAGAATGGAACCTACACCCTATAGAGAAGTGCCGACGAGGTCGTTTCCCGTCGACGTCGAGGAATGGAACCTCCTTCAGCGGGGAGGACTGGAACTTTACCTCCTCGAGGAGAACCGAGGGCGTCGGTGGCGAGGAACCTACACCCCAACGAAGAGAACTGGTGGCGGGGACTGAAACCACTCCCCATCGGTACGAAGACGCACCAGGTAACGTCGACCGGGTGAAGACGTGTCAGACAGCGTCGGTAAAGTACATTTCTATCCGAACTATTTCCTGTCTTTAATATACCTGTATTGTCTTCGTCTTCTATAATTCTTATCCACCGTTCCTATGTGTCTTTTTGACATGTTTTCCCTAGAAGTGCTGGGTCTATTAGTGTTACCACACTAATGAGTGGATCTGGGTCTGTAGGACCTTACACTTCAGCTCACCAGGAATCTTTCGTAGTGATGTTTTTTTCGATTACCTCCACTACCTTAGGGTCAACTCGATAAAGTTTAGGATTTTCTACTATAACACTTTCACGCCGTGAGTTATACGGTCGTTTAAAACTTTTGAGTCGTCACCCGTGTCCTGACCTTTTCCAGTCAAAAGTAAGGTTAGGGTTTCTTTCCGTTACGGTTTCTTACGAGTTTGATGACGTGTTAACGTGAGTAGAGTATGCGACCATTTCATCACAAGTTTTAAGAGGTTCGGTCCGAAGTCATCATGCACTTGACACTTGAAGGTCTACAAGTTCGACCAAAATCTTTTTCGTCTCCTTGGTCTCTAGTTTAACGGTTGTAGACGACCTAGTAGTTTTTTCGTTCGCTCAAGGTCTTTTTGTAGATAAAGACGAAATAACTGATACGGTTTCGGAAACTGACACACCTAGTGTTATTTGCCACCTTTTAAGACTTTCTCTACCCTTATGGTCTGGTGGACTGGACGGAGAACCCTTTGCATATACGTCCAGTCCTTCGTTGTCAATCTTGACCTGTACCTTGTTACCTGACCAAGGTTTATCCTTTACCTCATACAGTTCCGACATATAACAGTGGGACGGATAAATTGAATATACGTCTCATGTAGTACTTTTTACGACCCGACCTCCTTCGTGTTCGACTTTAGTTCTAACAACCCTCTTTATAGTTATTGGAGTCTATACGTCGACTGTGGTGAGAATACCGTCTTCCACTTCTCCTAGATTTTTCGGAGAACAACTTTCACTTTCTTCTCTTACTTTTTCAACCGAAAAAGTAGAAAATTTTACTTCTAGTACCGTAGGCCAGGGTAGTGAAGTACCCTTTATCTACCCCTTTGTCACCGACTGAAATAAAAGGACCCGAGGTTTTAGTGACGTCTACCACTAACCTCGGTACTTTAATTTTCTACGAACGAGGAACCTTCTTTTAAATACTGGGTGGATCTATCGTATAATTTTTCGTCTCTGTAATGAAACAGTTGTTTCTAGGTAGATTAGTCCCGATACCAAAGAGGTCACCAGTACATACCTACACTCTCAACCTGACACTTCTTTCGACTTGCGGTTTCTTAACTACGAAAACTTCGCACCACAACCTCTTTTGAGAACTCTCAGGGAACCTGAAGTTCCTCTCGGTTGGACAGGTAAGTTTTCCTCTAGTCAGGACCCACAAGTAACCTTCCTGACTACGTTTACGACTTTGAGGTTATGAAACCGGTGGAGTACGCTTCTCAACTGAGTAACCTTTTCTGAGACTACGACCCTCCCTAACCCCCGTCCTCCTCTTCCCCTGCTGTCTTCTACTCTACCGACTACAGTATTGGTTGAGCTACCTGTACTCAAACTCACTTGAGGCCCTCAACCACTACCTGTCCCTCCGGACCGCACGACACTAAGTACCCCAGCGTCTCAGCCTGTACTGACTCGCTAACTTGACTTCACTTGACTATACTTCCATTAGATTCGATGGAAAAAAGATTATGTGAAGTGCAGTAGGAAGTTCTTGTGAGAAGTCTTAGTGAAAAGGGTGTCACGAAAGGGACCGGAGGAGAAAGGGTAAGGTACAAACGGCACCAGACACGAAAATTGAATAAAAAAACGGATGACAGTAGTGAAGTGTACAGCATAGTATACTGTTGATAGTATAATAAACAGATAAATGAGTTGATTTTCTAGTTAGAAGAACGATATGGTAGGTACATATGTAATTAACACTTAAGTTGTAAATCCGATATAACCTATAAGTTATTAATAAACAACTTGACATTAAGTTGACACTAAGATAAAATCAAGTAAAAAAATTTAAAAATTATATTTAAATAAATAAAATTAGCCTCCAATTAATGAAGTGTTATAACATCTCCAAAACGGTATGTAATTGTACTTACGTGGTGTCCACATGCACACAAGGGGTAGGATTTGGGGGAAGGGCGGAGAGAGGGGTAGGGTAGGGAGACCCAGTAGGGTCACGTGGTCGGGGCTCTAGGGACAGAGTACGTAGCTTGGACCTGACCGTTAGACAAAGTGTACACTATTATATGTACAAAGTTACGGTAAGAAGGTTTAGTAGGGTGGGAGCGGGAAAGGGTGTCTTAGGTTTTCTGACAAGATATATAGACACTGAGAAAACGTCAGAGTGTATATCCCAGTAACAATGGTAGAAAGATTTAAGGTATACATACACAATCATATCACATAACGACAAAAAGAAAGACCGAATAAAGTGAGATATATTATCCGAGGTCAAAATAGGTGGAATAATCTTGACTAAGTTTACGTAAGAAAAATTGCCGACTCATTATAAGGTAACACATATGTATGGTACAAAAGAAATTCGGATATATAAAAATCTTAAAGTTCTTTTCCTCACTCCTGATTTTGGTCGATAAATTTCAAAGTTCGTCGAAAGACAGGAACATTTGAAATTATTGATGTCGTAACGACCATTATTCAATTAACGACATTCGAATCTTACCGGTATATAAAGGGTTTCTTTAAATTTTATATTGGTACTGGACTTTTTATTGTACCTGTTCACAATTCGACTTTTTAAAGTTAATAATTGTATTGAGAAACGAATTCACACGTACACATGGTGAGGGAAATAAAATAGAGATAGAGTGTGTGTTGTGTGTGTGTACGAGAGACTTTAAAGTCGTAAATAAAGGAATCTTACTAACAAATCTATATCATCGTCGTATCGTGGGATTACCGTGAATAAAATTCACAAAAAGTTAAGATGGTAAAAAGAAGAATTTTTCATCAAGGGTATTAATACAGTAATTTTTTATCGTCACCTAAATTCCGTATCGTTATATATTAAGAATCCTAAAAATTTATTTTTTCTTGTGTGACTTTTTAATTTGGAATAAAAAAAGACTTTTATCCCGTACAATAAGAGATTAATTTTCAGTATTAAAATTCCCTTACCCCTTTGTAAGTTAAATCTTTCTATACTCGTATTACTACTTGATTGAAGATAGTTTTTTTTATTTTGTTTGTATATCTATGTCGTGTGTGGGTAAAATAAAAATTTGTCCTTGTTATTTGTATTAACACATAAAATTTAAGACAGATATGTAGAGAGAGAATCCGATATTTAGACAGGTCCAATTTACTTTTACAAGGGTTAACTTCACATGGTAATAGGTAAGATAGGAAATAGTCGAAGTGTACATGTCAAGATTCCATTTGTACCTTAGTATGTGAACCTTTAAAACTAAAACTTAGAACTGACGTGTAAAGGTTTCCATATTGTAGAATTAGTTTAAATTTTTATTTTGTGGGATCACGACTCGAACCAACATTTGGATTTTAATATATTGTATGTACAAAAATACGAAACAGTTAATGTAAACTTTATCCCCTGACAAACAAAGTCGGGAAGATTTTTACTCTGCTCCTACTCTTTTGTTGGATAAAGGAATAATCCAAGTCTTCAGTTTCCTGAGTCGGTCCTCGGCGTCCGAAGTTCTCGTATCTTCTAATTCTGTATATAACCTAAGTACTACCTCCCGTCTTTCAAGTAAAAGTTTTATTTTGTCTTAAAATAAGTATAAGGAAAATTTTAAGTCTAACGGTAAACGGTCGACTGGACACTGTGTCGTCGTCACATAATGTAAAAGTTACTCGTCAGACAGACTCGACGATCACCTTCTTTGACGAAGGACCAAAGATCCAAAAATAAAAAAATTCATTCTATAACAACAGTCTTAAAATCTATCACGTTTATCCCCGTTCCATTGTATAAATAAAAATTATTCCTCTTCTACATCTTATCATATCAGTAGTCATAATACGTACCTTATTAGGACATTTTTTTTTTAGTGTCGACGAGTCCATTCTACACATATTCCCTGACAGTTTCTGCCCCTGCGGTCGTAGAGTTACTCTTTATTCCCGTCCGGTTTTTTACTTAGAAATAAATTTTTTATTTATGTACACTTACGGAAAAATTTGTTCAAAACCATCTCACGTTCTGTTCGGTTCCAAAAGATATCAGTCCCTGATCTAAATAGGTCGAGTGGTAGACAGTTTTAATATAATATCTGCTGTGTATACGTATCTATGTTCTGGTGACTAAAAGTATATATAATTTTGGACGTTGATGACGTCCTATACTTTTGGATTTTTGACAATTCGGTTTTCCGAATGTAGATCTTGAAAAAAAGAGTGGTGGAACAAAATTAAGATAAGAGAAGGTCTGGTGTAAGTCCTCTTTACCTGTATGTCAGTTACCTTTATGTATTTTTAATTTAAAATAAATCCTTTACGGTTTTATATTTGAAATCTTTTACATTTTTATTCTCTTTCCTACGTGGGAAGGAAATAAACACCCCGACGAAACCACCCACTTATATACGTTAAATTATAGAAGGTGACATCCTTTCTCTAAGATTCTAGTTCAACTCCTGTTAAATTACAGTCCATTTAATTCACTACGGACGTTTTCATCTTTTGATCGTTATTACTACTCCGTATAATAATCAATTCAATTGAACTTGGTCCCGTCTCGACAGGTACACAGTGGGAACTCGTATCGAATCACTATATAATGATGACACACAATAAAAACAATTGGAGAGTTTTACTCTTTGTTTCCCTTTGTATTTATGGTCAACTAACTAAACCGTGTTATGAAAAGTTCACCTTACTCCCTTTCTCTCTTGAGAATTTGAGTGTGAATGAAACTTGTTTAGTACAAATACGTAAAAAAAGAGTATATAACCCATCTTTTATACAAACGGACTATTGTTCGTAACCGAAATTCGGTGTACGATGTAAATTTATTTACTAATCAAACATGTAGAGACTTTCGATTTCGTGTAGGATGGTATTATTGACAAACTTGTTGTTTCTTTTGTTATGTTGAAGAATGACTTGGTCTATCAATAGAGAAGAATAGTTATTGTGTTTGAAAGTTATAATATGTTTAATTATAGTTATGAGTAAAAATAATTTATTCATAAAAGTCCATTTTTGGAACTATTAAACAACATAAAATACTTTCTATCGTCTTCATTTAACTTACTATTACCTAAAGTGAAATTCTTGTTGACAAGATTTTTGTTTATTAAAGATAATGTAATATTAAATTTTAAGTACTATCCTTTCCTTTTCTTTCGATCTATATAAAAAATGGTGAAAGGTTTACACATATTTGTGAATAACGTTAATACTAGGTACTCAAGAGTTACGGGTAGGTTGAAGAATTACCTGTAAGAGGTTTATTTTGAAGTATAGTAAAAGAAAAAACATTAAAATTAAATTTAATCTATTTGTATACAGAAAGGTACTTTATCGATTTATGGATACTAAATTTTATAGTAAAACGTACACACCAAAACATCAGTTACTCTTTTGACTTCTTTCTAAAATAACACTCGAAACAAATTAAATTAATAATTTTGTGTAAAGTTTCCCGTGTATTAGAGGTATTATAAGTTTTGTTTTCCTTTAAACAAACTAAGAGGATTTTTCTTTCCTTCCTTCTCTCTTTTCCGTCTCTATTTCTTCCTTCCTTCCCCCTTTTCTTTCTTTCATCATTTACTCCTTTTCTCTTAGGAATTTATTTCAGATTTAAGTTATCTTGATGAAACCCTATTATACTAAACGAACATGATATACAGTCTAATGTGTGAGAAAGGAGTGTATGTAATTTGTGATAGTTTTCGGACGGTTAGGACTATGAGACCGAAACAGATACTGTAGATAATCAGGTCAGACGGATCTGAATCACGACAACTTGTCTAAAACAATGTATCGTGTCTTTTACTGACAGTTTTCACTACTTTAATCATAGAAAACTCGATATTATACCAACCGTATACAACGATCCTTATAAAAGGTCATCGAGCGTGTGTTCGTGGTTTGTTTTAAAACTCATAGAAGGGTAACTGATCGTTATTGAACCAAATAAAATTTAATACTTTTCCTTTTCAAAGCTCGGTCGTTGAATCGGTTTTCTGGGGGTCTGTCTTTTCTCCGTGGTTTAAATCGTTATGTTACCCTAACTCTACCGAAGAAGTGACTCGATTAAGAGGGTCTTAGGTGACAAGTAGAGTAGTGAGGAATATTTTATGTCTTAGGAATTAACCAGACACGAAGAGGTTGTACAAAAATTACTTTTGCGTCGTGTATTGAGAATCAAACAACCGACGGTCTCGGGTTAAATGTTTTCACCCTCACGCTCTATTCTTTTCTCATGTAGACGTCTCGTCCGACACGTTACTTAGTGTGCCACGGTCTCAACTCATCTTATATTAACTCAGGTTGTAGAGACTCGTGAAAGTGGTATTAATTACTATTAGACATTGTCTCCTTAGACTCTAAGGTCAAGTCTCTTGACAAATTAATCCGGTTCATTACTTTCGTCTTCGTCATGTTCTTATACCGGACAGAGTACTAATTACTAAGTACGATGACTTGTGTTTTCACGGCGTGGCAATTGAGATTGCCTACGACGTAGAGAGACCGTAAATGTTTTATCACTTTACGTACGTCAAAACATAGAATTTCTACATTGACCGTCATAGGAAAAGACTCAATAAATGTACTATTTATACCAAGGCTTCCATTGACAGAAGAAGTGTCCAAGAAACGGCACCCCATCAAATTCTATTTATACCATAGGTAGAGATGTAGTCATAAATCCATTCACAAGAAGGTTGTGTCTTATTAATTGTGAAAGGGAAAGGTTCCATCATTTTGTAATAAAAGGTAGAGTAAAAAAAACACCAAAATTTCGTACATAAAATAATTGGTTTAGTATGTATAATCATAAATGTATATGTGGAGTGAGTAATTGTCGTGTTATTTCTTTTTTTATCCTAGTTCTATTTTAGATTCTATGTCTTTTTTTATTTTGTACCAAACGTCAATAACAAAATTCCCCGATCTCACATTTTACAGGAGAGTTGCATGTCGTTAAATTGTGACCCTAACGGGACACTCATATTCCCTGTTCTATTTTAATTTTTTATTTTTTTACCAAACGGACTCCGAAACTAAGTGTTTGGTCTTTTAATATATCCAAAATACATTGATGAATAACAAAAAATTATTTTATTCCTTATTATGAAGAATCTTCTTAACATCTTCACATAGTATGTACAAGTTCGAGACACTATTCTGTTGAAGGCATTATTTGGTACGTATAAGAGTAAAGTTTTTTTAAACCAGAGAAATCCATTGACGACGTCTTCGAAGACACTAAGTCGTGGATGACTCTAAATCTGATTGAGTCTCCTGTGGAATAGACAGTGTACCAAAGTCTCTTTTATAAGGATCTAAGAGACAAGAGGAATGAGACGGAAGGTTATGAACACCTTTGAATCAATTAGCGTTGTCATGTCGAGTTTGAACTGTAGGTCTATATAGAATAACCGGGTTTATCTTATACACTGGAGTGTCCGTCACCTTAAGGTCCCAACGGTTATTCGAACCTAAGAACATTTGGACCTTATTGATCGTCTTTACACTTTGACGTCACTAATAAAAGTTCATCCAATTTTGTTTTAGAACAAAATATCTAAAAAGTGAGTTAGATTTTTCTCTAACTATAGGGTCCTTACAGAATTTCTTTTAATCATTATATCATGTACATTTACCTTGTTAATAATACTCCGAAATTTCTTGACATAAGATTTTAAAATGTGTATGTATAACTTAAGAATTTAGAATCCAGTTTATTTAAAGAAACGATGGAGACATTTATAGACCTACCTGTGATAGATATGTACTTTACTAGTTAAATAGGATAAGAGTATCAACTATATGAGTAGTATATATTCTTTATTGATAAAAGAGAGTTCGTTTTATTATATAAATCATTTTAATAAAATAACCCTAAACGTGTATAACGAATCAAATTACTCAAAATATATAATTTTAATAAACGTTTAGTTGACAATGACCATAGACCTAATATCTTCTATTTTTCTTTTTCATCGGAAGTACTAGACCCTATAAGAGTTTCCTTCTTTGGTAGATGGTAATACAAAATTATCTTGTATTTTTATCGACCACAATGTCGTTTTGGTCATGTTATAACATTTCATTAATCGAAGATTTATTTTATTTATTTAAATATAAATTTTTTATCGACTATAGAATTTCGTTAAAAATACACGGTCTGTGACTAGAAGTGTTAAAGTATATAATAAACAAGAAACGTTGTTTATTGGATTACTTTCCCAATGACATTAATATGTTTATACTTTGTGTTCTTCTTTCAAACGAACTCGTTACTGAACCAATTCTAGTCAAATAGTCGTATAATGTCTTTTTTTAATGGTTATGGTATTGTTTTAATGTAAATATAAAGAGTATATACTTCTGGTCTCGACGATACTATTGAAGTTTCACGGTAGTCCTTCAGTCTTAAGAGAAAGACGAGACGGAATGAGTTTGTCTAGTGGTGTTTTAGTCTCTATTGAACGTCTCAAAGTTTGTAACGTAAATATAAGGTTGGTCGTCTTTTTCACTCCTTCCTTTTTACCTTAAACGGGGTAAGAGAATTCCTCGGAAAGTTATTTAAGGTACATCAAAAGGGGGAATTTAGTATGTCGATCCTTAGATCCGTGTACCGGGATATATTGATATTTTATCCGATCCATTCCCCCGAAGGGTTCTCCGTGATCACCACTTCTTGGATGGACCGTTACGTCCTCTGTACTCTGTGTCCAAGGTAGGGACCCAGTACCTCTAGGGGACGTCCTCTCGTACCGTAATTTGAGTTGTAATCCAAACGTACTAATTCTTCGGATCTCTTTATCTGAATTGTTAGTCGACCAGAAGAGATCGTTTATCTCTAAATCAGTGAATAAATGAACAGTACGTCGACAACTTAACATCCGGACTTAAACTTCTGTTCAGACTTAGTTTACGTTATAAGATTTGATAACAACACATATGTCTCACGGAATACAGTATATGTATCATCATAGAACTATTTGTGATGAACTAAAAATAATTAGATTCGAATTTATTATCTTTCAATACGATAGTAAAATAAGAAGTCAAGTCAGCGAGTCAACACAGGCTGAGAAACTCTGGGGTGTTTGGTGTCGTACGGTCCGGAGAGACAGGTAGTTGTTAAGGACCTCAAATGGGTTTGAGTACAGGTAACTCAGTCACTACGGTAGATTGGTAGAGTAGGAGACAACAGGGGAAGAGGAGGACGGAAGTTAGGTTTATTCAGTCGAGAAGCGTAGTCCACCTGTTTTATAACCTCAAAGTCGAAGTTGTAGTGAGGAAAGTCACTTGTGGGTCCTGACTAAAGGAAATCCAACCTGACCAACCTACAGGAACTTCAGATTCCCTAAGAGTTCTCAGAAGAGTTTGTGGTGTCAACTTAAGTCTGAATTTGACTTCTTTCACCACTCTTGGTGACATGGTAAGTCTATACTGGATTTAGTTTAGGGAATACTAATATGTCACCTTTACTCTTCATCTAAACTCCTTGATCTAGACTATCTGTCTGACGGACTACTTGATACCTGCCTCCAAACACTGTAACATGTACTCTATCCCTAGTTCTGGTAGGGGTTCTTTTTATTCACGTTTTTTCGTTTACCGACAGACTCCTCCGGAATGTTTATCGACACTTTTCTTCTCTTCACTTTTCGTTTCTTCTTTTCCTTTCTATATGGGTAAACTTACGTCTCAAGGTTTCTTATCTTTCCTCTCTAATTTTTCTGAAGGAGTCACTAGCCACGTTTCTTTGTCTCCTTTTGTTATCTTACCCTTTCTGATCTCTAGAGAAGTTCTTTTAATCTATATGGTTCCCTTATAAAGTACGTTTCTACCCGAACTATTTCCTGTCTTTACCATACCTGGATTGTCTTCGTCTTCTATAATTCTTCTCGACCGTTCTTATGTGTCTTCTTGATATGTTTTTTCTAGGAGTTATGGGTCTATTAGTGTTACCACACTAGTGAGTGGATCTGGATCTGTAGGACCTTACACTTCAGTTCACCCGGAATCCTTCGTAGTGATGCTTGTTTCGATCACCTCCCTACCTTAAGGTCAACTCGATAAAGTTTAGGACCTTCTATTACGACACTTTCACGACGTGAGTTATACAATCGTTTAAAACTTTTGAGTCGTCACCAGTGTCCTGACCTTATCCAGTCAAAAGTAAGGTCAGGGTTTCTTTCCGTTACAGCTTCTTACGAGTTTGATGATGTGTTAACGTGAGTAGAGTGTGCGGTCGTTTCATTACGAGTTTTAAGAGGTTCGGTCCGAAGTCGTTATGTACTTGCTACTTGAAGGTCTGCAAGTTCGACCAAAATCTTTTCCGTCTCCTTGGTCTCTAGTTTAGTAAAATAAGATCGAATATAATTTTTGGAGTAGACATAAAATTGTTTTCACTTCATATTACAAATCAGGAAGTTTAACGGTGAACTTCCATAGCATACATTGAGATGCTTTTCATTCTCCAATATACTCCGTACCGGTCAATAAACCATAAGTCACTTAGTTAAATCAGTGAGTCAGCACAAGTTGAGAAACACTGGGGTACCTGACGTCATACGGTCCGAAGGGACAAGCGGATAGGGCCTCGAACGAGTTTGTACTCAGGCTCAGCCATTACGGTAGGTTGGTAGAGTAGCAGACAGCAGGGAAGGAGAAGGACGGAAATTAGAAAGGATTACAGTCCCAGAAAAGTTTACTCAGTCAAGAAGTGTAGTCCTCCGGTTTCACAACCTTTTAGTCGAAGTCGTAGTTAGGAAGGTTACTTATAAGTCCTGACGAAAGGAAATCCTAACTGACGAAACTGGAGGAACATCAGGTTCCCTGAGAGTTCTCAGAAGAGGTTGTAGTGTCAAATTTTTGTAGTTAAGAAGTCACGAGTCGAAAGAAATATCAGGTCGAGTATAGGTACGTACTAATGACTTTTTGGTAACTGGTCGAAACTGATCTACCTGGAGACAGTAGTTTCATTACAGAGACCAAAAATCATCCGACAGATCCAACCGGTATCGAAAAGAAGGTTACTCGTTCACAGAAAATTAAAGTACCGACGTCATTGGTAGACGTCACTAAAACCTCGGGTTCTTTTATTTCAGAGAGTGACAAAGGAAACAAAGGGGTAGGTAAACGGTACTTTACTCCCCTTATCTACAATACTAAAGTCAAAAAACTTACAACTCAAAATTCGATCAAAAAGTGAGAGGAAAAGTGAAAGTAGTTCTCCGAGAAAATCAAGGAGAAGTGAAAGACGGTATCCCACCACAGTAGACGTATAGACTTCAATAACTATAAAGAGGACCGTTAGAACTAAGGTCGAACACGGAGGTCGGACCGTAAAGCGTACTACATTGAACGTACATCCAATTTATTCATCCCACTGTTTATATGTCGGAACTGGATGAGGAAAAGGATAAACCTTGGTCAGACAACAAGGTACAGACCAAAATTGACAACCAAGAACTGGACTTATGTTTAAAGAGTCTTCCGTCCATTTCACCAGACCAAAAGGGTAACGAACTTCTTAAAATGTGTCAAATAACAATAGATGTATCGAAAAGAAAAAGTATAAATCAAGTCAAGTCAGAGTCAACACAGACTGAGAAACACTGGGGTACTTGGTGGCGTACGGTCCGGAGGAACGGGTAGTGGTCGAGAATCTCGGATGGGTTTAAGTACAGGTAACTCAGTCACAACGGTAGGTTGGTAGAGTAAGAGACAACAGGGGAAGAGGAGGACGGAAGTTAGAATGGGTCGTAGTCCCAGAAAAGGTTACTCAGTTGAGAAGCGTACTCCACCGGTTCATAACATCAAAGTCGAAATTGTAGTCAGGAAGGTTACTTGTGGGTCCTGACTAGATGAAATCTTACCTGACCAACCTAGAGGAACGTCAGGTTCCCTGAGAGTTCTCAGAAGAGGTTGTGGTGTCAAGTTTTCGTAAAAAACCATAATCAATGACTGTTATATAAAGATAAAAACATAGGTTATAGAAATTCTAAAAAATATTCACCCGATTATTTATAAGACGTTTAAAACTCGGATTACAAAAGTTAATATGTACACCTCTTTTACCTTTTAATTATAATTGTGTGTGGACCACTATTAAAATTACATAGAAACCCTTAGTTTAAAGTCTCTACAACTTATACTTTTTATACGTATCTTCCTTGTCATATCATATAGGTGACTTTACTTCTTTGGTCACCTATCTAATTTTATTTAGGTTGTTTACCTAATTGTATCTATGTTTGACTCTCTTTTATTCGTTTAATATAATTATCTAAACTCCTTTACTTTGTATTAAGTCTATTTTACTTTCTTTCACACTCTCTAATTTTAATACTTTTCACCTTATTCTTTTAATCGATATATAAAAAAATATTTGACATCTTTCTTTTCTACATTTTAACTCCACTATATAACTTTCTGGATTAAATAATACTTAAAAGGTTTTATATTTGTTCGTTTTACTCTATGGTCCAAGTCTTTAGAGTGACTCCTGACTCTACCTGATGAATTTATGTTTTGTTTTTGGATCTAAGTGACATACTGTTTTAAAGATTAAAATTTTAGTTTCTCTTTTAATGTTTTTATTAGTCCCTCCCTTCTATTTAATGGATTTTCATTTCTCATCAAACCTACCGTTACTTACAGAGGAACGTAGTTGTTTATCGTTCACATATATGTTCTCATAGTCATTTTGAGAGTCACTGTTATTGAGATTAATCTAGAGATATGGGTTTAACGGATAACTGTTGTAATTCGTTTATTTATGACTGTAATAACGTATTTTAGTTAATTTTTAATTTTATGATTCTATATAAATTTTGTCTTCCTTTAATTTTGGTCCTCTTATTTTTTCATTCTACGTTTCTTGTTATTCTACTTTCTTTAATTGTTTATATGACCAATTCCATCCTTCATACTCTAAAGTTGTTGTTTTCATCAAGACCAAAGATACGTCTCATCTCTTTCCACCTTTCACATACATAGAGTTGTATTACTTTTCTTTTTAGATCAACCAGACGTCTGAGTGTTGGATGATCTTTTAACTTTGAATTTCTGTTGGTGGAACAGACTTTTGATTTCTGTCAATGGAAGTACCTCTTTACCCCGTATTTACGACTTCTCAATCTCCTCTGAAGAGTTCAGAGCTTTAGAAGTTGTATTTATTTAACTCTTTTAGGGGTTTATAAACCTATAATTTCTGTTCGAAAAATTTTTATTTTTCCACTCAATCTCTCCTTGAATGTCCCTTTCGTCTTTTATAAACTTAACTTATTTTTAATTTTGACTGTGTCGTTTTAAATACCCTCCGTCGACTTCGTCACGAATCCTCTTTTTAATTAATTTATCAAATCGATATTAGTATATTTGTATATACAAGATATTATATATCATATCTTGTATATATAACATATAATTGAATATGATTTATATTTTAATGTATTAATCATATTTATTTTTAGTATACTAAATATTTTCCTCTAAAATTTAGTCACTAGATTCTAAGGTAGAATTCTTTGATCTTTGATTATAATTATTATAAATTGTGTTTAGTTCATCTACCTTCCTTGATTAATTTTATGTTAATATATGGTTACTTTAACTTTTGTTAAGTTCTGGTATGTTAGTTTATTTTTAGATCGAACTATCTAGTAATTTTAATTATCGTGGTATTTGTACTTTACGAATCTATATTTATAGTATTTTATACACTTTCCAGACATACGATTTTGTGAATAATTTCTTTAATTTATGGTTTATTTACCTCTATTTGATACAAACCCATTGAGTTATGATAATTCTACAGTAAATAAGGTTTTAACTACCGTTAAACGAAAAGAGATTATCTGATATTCGAAAAGTTCCCGACTCTCTACAATTAAATTGAAGTGTCCGAATCCGTAAACCGGTAGTCATCCGTAAAACGACTTCGACTTCGAGGTTAGGAAACCGGTGGACTATGTTTCTTGATTAAGTAACCTTTTCTGGGACTACGACCCTTTCTAACTCCCGTCCTTTTCTTCCCCCGTTGTCTCCTACTCTACCAACC
This sequence comes from Capra ibex, assembly GCA_006410555.1. Classification (NCBI taxonomy): domain Eukaryota; kingdom Metazoa; phylum Chordata; class Mammalia; order Artiodactyla; family Bovidae; genus Capra; species Capra ibex. Next base: position 91,039,042 of record SJYO01016970.1, read on the forward strand.
TACCGTAGTGACTGAGTTACCTGTACTTAAACTCATTTGAGGGTCTCTGTCACTTCTCGTCCCTTCGGACCGTACGAAATCAGGTACCTCAGTATCTCAGACTGTACTTGTTGTTGTTTGAAAAATTTTAAATGTTTACGTCCTTGTATGTCTCATGACTTCTGTAAATGTTATAATCTAGTAATTACATCACTTTGTTAGAGTACTAATGTATGGAGATAAAAAAATTATCTTTAACATGAATAAAATTTCACACTACCTTAGTATTTACACTTCCTTATATGTTGTACATCCGAATCATTTAAAAGGAATGTAAATACTAATTTTACATTAATAGATTAGTCACCTTTTGTCGTATTACTTATTCCATACCTTGTGTTTAATATTACTTTCATCTTAAGTTAATCATAAAGATTCTGAAAAAATAAAAGTCGTTCCATTGTATTAACTATAGATATCTGATTCGTTAAAATTACAGTTCGACCAAAGTTAAAAAGACATAGATAAAGAAAATACTATAAAAGAATATACGAATACAAGACTACCTTCTGTCTCTTAATTATTTATTATATTAATTCCTATAATCATTTACGATACTTCGCTACTGATAGTCCCGTTCCTCTTTCACTCTAATATATCCATATAAATTCTTCCATAAGGCCCTTCTACAAACACTCCTGTACTGTAAACACTTGTCTAAACTGTGTGTTCTCTCATAAGTACTTCTCTCATTGTCTTTAGTCTGTACTCTTCATCCGTCCTGTGACGGAAACCTCCTGGACAGACTGATTCAAGGTTACTCTTCGTTTAAGTCTAAAACTCGAATTCGTGCTATATGATAATCGAGAAGTTTTACGTAGGGTTTTAAAGATTGGTGGAGGTGTTGATTGTAAGACAAGATCTGGTAGTACCTGAGAACGAACTTATAAAAGTTATGGGGAGGTTGACTACATTAACGTAAGAACGGGGAGATATCAACCAAGATTATTTTTTTATGTCACTACAAAAATTTTGGATTTACTCTAACACAGTGACAAAAACGAATTTTGGTAGGTACTGAAGAGTACTGAGAGTCTGATTTTGATATCCAGAAGGTTTTCGGTTGTTCCAGGATGTACTGATTAGCGACAAGTTAGAGGATGTCAATAGAAGGACCGAAAGACAGGACTTTTAGTATTTACGGCAGAACAGAGTCCCGGAGAGACACTACAAAAGAGAGTCGGATACTTCCAAAAAGGGATCTTTACGAACTGAGTTCAAATGTTCGGGAGGAACAGACGAGTCTCCAATCACTAGAGTTTCAGTAAGAAACTAATAAGAGATATTTTGAGGGTAGGAGATATCGTCGTGAGAGATTAGGGAAATAGAAGTAAAAAAAAAGAAATTTTGAATTAGACTCTTAAAAAAAGAATATTTACGTAGGTAAATTCTTTACGAACAACTTGAGACTCTTACACACTCATGGACACAAAGGAGAGTTTTGGTTCTTTTTTCTAATTCTAGTAGTGGATCTTAAATCGTGTTACAGAATGTATGCCATACTGAACTTAAATCGTTATAACATACTTATAGAACAAATTCCCTCCTTTTTTTATCTCAAATTTATTTCGAGATTCGATTTTGGATTTAATTTTAGTAGTAAAAAAGGGAGTACCGAAAATAAATAGAAAAAATCTTTCCTTTCAATAGAGTCCTAATGAAAACTTTGTTGTGTTGTGACAACTTAGAAGAGTTTTTGTTCAAAGTTCATAGGATACTCAATACACTACTCTCTATCACAAATATATGTCCTCACGGTAAGATTAAGTATAAAATGAAACCCTCTTAATTGTGCACGTTTCCGAAGTCAGTCTTCTCCTCTTCTTTTACTGACTATAATAAAATGGATATCAGACCGAGTCTGTCTTTTCTTAGACGGACGTTAAACCCTTTGGTCCTAAGCTAGGGTCCTAACTCTTCTAGGGACCTCCTCCTTTATTGTTAGGTTGGGTCATAAAAACGGACTCCTTGAGATACCTGTTTCTTCGGACCTCCCGATATCAGGTATTCCAGTGTTCTCAGTCTGTCAAGACTCATTGATTATGTCTGTATGTGTTTGTGTGGTTTACGTTTGTGGAGTTTGTGTTTCAACGATAAAAAGTAATGTACAAACAGACTATAAAAGTTCAATTTTTCACTATAAGTCATATGAGTAAATACGAAGGTTAAACTCCTTCTTTTTTTTTATTACCCGAACTGTCATCCCCATTATTATAAAAATAAAGTTAGTACACACTTTAGATAACTCAAGATGATAGATTAATAGATAGAAGATATGGATAGTTTCCTCTTCCGTCACCGTGGGGTGAGGTCATGACAACGGACCTTTTAGGGTACCTGTCTCCTCGGACCATCCGACGTCAGGTACCCCAGCGATTCTCAGCCCGTGTTGACTCGTTGAAGTGAAAACGAAAAGTGAAAATACGTAACCTCTTCCTTTACCGTTGGGTGAGGTCACAAGAACGGACCTCTTAGGGTCTCTGTCACCCGGGGGTAGACACGCCAGCGTGTCTCAGTCTATGTTGACTTCGCTGAATCATCGTCGTCGTCGTCGTCGTATGGATAGTTTTACAGAAGAGTACTCGAGTAAAGGGTGTATTATTGAATGACAAATACTGATAGTCATGGTTATAAAGTAAGTAATAAACTACAAACTAAAAAAGTGTTTAATTAAAATAAGATTATTTCAAAATAAAAAGTTTACAACGTGTTACTATTAACATGAACCAAAAATTTACCTGACCTATAAAACCATACACTAGAGTCTTACGACGACCGAATAAGTCATTTGATATCGTTCCCGGATTGTTAATATGTCACCTTCACTCTTTATCTAAATTCCCTGATCTCGACTATCTGTCTCACGGACTACTTGATGTCTACCTCCAATCATTGGAACATGTCCTCTGTCCCTAGTTCCGGTAGAGATTCTTTTTCTTTACGTTCTTTCGGTTTACCGACATACTCCTCCGGAAATCTTATCGATACTTTACTTCTCTTCGTTTTTCGTTTCCTCTTTTCCTTTCTATGTGGAAAAACTTACGTCTCAAGGTTTCTTATCATTCATCTCTATTCTTTCGGAAGGAGTCCCTAGTTACGCTTCTTTATCTCCTTTTGTTATCTTACCCTTTCCGATCTCTAGAGAAGTTCTTTTAAACTCTATGATTCCCTTGTACAGTACGTTCCTACCCGAACTATTTCCTGTCTTTACCATACCTGGATTTTCTTCGTCTTCTGTACTTCTTCTCCACCTTTCTTTTGTGTCTACTTGATATGTCTTTTCTATAAGTACTGGGTCTTTTAGTACTACCACACTAGTGAGTGGATCTCCATCTGTAAGACCTTACTCTTCAGTTCACCCGGATTCCTTCGTAGTAATGCTTGTTTCGATCGCTCCACTACCTTAAGGTCATCTCGATAAAGTTTAGGACTTTCTACTACGACACTTTCACGATGTGAGTAATACGGTCGTTTAAACCTTTTGAGTCGTCACCGGTGTCCTGATCATTTCCAGTCAAAAGTGAGGTTAGGGTTTCTTTCCGTTACAGTTTCTTACGAGTTTGATGGCGTGTTACCGTAAGTAGAGTGTACGATCATTTCATTACGAGTTTTAAGAGGTTCGGTCCGAAGTCGTTATGCACTTTGCACTTGAAGGTCTACAAGTTCGACCAAAATCTTTTCCGTCTCCTTGGTCTCTAGTTTAACGGTTTAGGTAACCTAGTACCTTTGTCGTTCTCTCAAGGTCTTTTCGTAGATAAAGACAAAATAACTGATACGGTTAGGAAACTGACACACCTAGTTGTGTTTGACACCTTTTAAGACTTTCTTTACTCTTATAGTCTGGTGGACCGGACGGAGAACTCTTTAGACATACGTCCAGTCCTTCGTTGTCAATCTTGACCTGTACCTTGTTATTTGACCAAGGTCTATCCTTTTCCTCATGTAGTTCCAACACATAACAGTAGGACGAACAACTTGAATATACGTCTCATGTCTCATGACATGAGAATGTACTTCTTATAGTACTCTTTGCGACCCGACCTACTTCGTGTTCGACCTTAGTTCTAACGGTCCTCTTTATAGTTATTGGAGTCTACACGTCTTCTGTGGTGTGAATACCGTCTTTCGTTTCTTCTTGATCTCGGAGAACTACTTTGACTTGGTCCTCTCACTTTCACAACCGAATTTTGAGTTGTCAGTCTTTTGAGTCTAATACCGTAGACGAGGGTAGTGAAGTACCGTTTATCTACCCCTTTGTCACCTTTGTCACTGTCTGAAATAAAACCCCCCGAGGTTTTAGTGACGTCTACTACTGACGTAGGTATTTTAATTTTCTACGGACGAGGAACCTTCTTTTAATATTCGTTGTATCTGTCGTATAAGTTTTCGTCTCTGTAATGAAACGGTCGTTTCCAGGTAGATCAGTTCCGCTACAAAAAAGGTCATCAATACATACCTACACTCACAACCTGATATTCCTTTCGACTCACGGTTTCTTAATAACGAAAACTTGACACCACAACCTCTTCTGAGAAGTCTCAGGGAACCTGACGTTCCTCTAGGTTGGTCAGGTGGGATTTCCTCTAGTCAGGACCCACAAGTAATCTTCCTGTCTACAACTTCGACTTTGACTTTGAGTTATGAAACCGGTGGACTACACCTCTTGACTGAGTAAACTTTTCTAGGACTACGACCCTTTCTACCTTCCGACCTCCTCTTCTCCTACTGTTTCCTACTCTAATAACCTACCGTTGTGGCTGAGTTACCTGTACTCAAACTCATTTGAAGCCCTCAACCACTGCCTGTCCCGCCGGACCGTACGACATCAGGTACTCCAGTGTTTTTCAACCTGTACTGACTCACTACCTTGACTTGAATTAACTTACCATGGAGTCAGTGTAAGATATAATACGGACTATAGTTGTCCAGTTTACTGATATTTTTCAGTACTTACTAAGAAAAATATGTAGTAACATTATTACATATTATCGTAGATTGGAAACCGAAATTAATACTCCTTCTTAAATACGAATTTTTACGAATCTATTCACAAATTATTAAGTCAGTAAAACGTAGGTGTATTAAGGTAAGATAAGAGAGTTTACAATAAAGTATATCTAAGTTGATATACGACTGGACGGATAACTCTTTGGATATACGTCCAGTCCTTCGTTGTTAATCTTGACCTGTACCTTGTTGTCTGACCAAGGTTTATCCTTTTCCTCATACAGTTCCGACATATAACAGTGGAACGAATAAATTGAAGATACGTCTCATATAGTACTCTTTGTGACCCGACCTTCTTTGTGTTCGACCTCAGTTCTAACGGCCCTCTTTATACTTATTGGAGTCTATACTTCTGTGGTGGGAATACCGTCTTTCACTTCTCCTTGATTTTTCGGAGAACTACTTTCACTTTCTTCTTTCACTTTTTCAACCGAATTTCGAGTTGTAAGTCTTTTGTTTCTAGTACCGTAGACCAGGGTAGTGAAGTACCCTTTATCTACCCCTTTGTCACAGTCTGAAATAAAAGGACCCGAGGTTTTAGTGACGTCTACCACTGACGTCGGTACTTTAATTTTCTGAGAATGAGGAACCTTCTTTTCAATACTGGTCGGATCTATCGTATAAGTTTTCGTCTCTGTAATGAAACGGAAACTTCCAGGAAGATCAGTTCCGATACCAAAAAGGACACCAGAACATACCTACACTCTCAACCTGACACTTCTTCCGACTCCTGGTTTCTTAACTACGAAAACTTGACACCACAACCTCTTCTGAGAACTCTCAGGGAACCTGACGTTCCTCTAGGTTGGTCAGGTAAGACTTCCTCTAGTCGGGACCCTAAAGAAACCTTCCTTACTACGAGTTCGACTTTGAGGTCATGAAACCGGTGGAGTACACTTCTCAACTGAGTAACCTTTTCTAAGACTACGACCCTCCCTAACCCCCGTACTCTTCTTCCCTTGTCGTCTCTTACTCTACCGACCTACCGTAGTGCCTGAGCTACCTGTACTCAGACTCACTTGAGGCCCTCAACCAATACCTGTCCTTCCGGACCGTACGACGCTAAGTACCCCAACGTTTATCAGCCTGTGCTGACTCGTTGACTTGACTTGACACAATAATTTTCAATATAGAAATTGTAAGTACCTTTGGAGTACCTATAAAGTTCAAATAACTTTGAAATCTAAAAAAATTTATTGGCACAAAAAAATATAAATTACTTCTCGAACTAAGTAAGTGTATAAGTAAAGACCTTAAGTGACAGGTAAGTTAGTTGTACAACCTCTCTTTATGAATGTTTGATATCTTGACATTACTTTATACAATCAACGTCGGTCTATAGAGTTTGATTTTGTACAAAATAATACTTATCTTTACGTATTTGTCACGCATCTCAGGACCTTAATAGAGGGTAAAGAGGAGAGGGTCTCATGTGATTCCTCAAAATTTTTCGTTTACTAATATTTCGAACCCTTCGTCAAGGTTTACAGTTTTTCCTGTGATTAAAGTATATATCCGAATCACTGTAAAGTGGTAATCTTTGTGAATAGGTGTCACTCTTCCTACGACGTAATCACGAACATATATCAGGTAAGTATATAAACGGAGATTTAAAGGTCACAGTAGACTAAAATAATAGTCAAATTGAACATAAATAAATAACATTAAAATAAAAAGGTTTATAACTCCATTATTTAGAATATTACCTTTTAAGTTTTATTCTGTATAGATGAGATATCGGTTTTACATAGTACTTTATTACTGTTACCAATTGGATAATCTGTCGAGGAAAGAGGACGTCGGTGTCAAGTCAAGTCAAGTCAGTGAGTCGGTACAGACTGAGAAACACTGGGGTACCTGACGTCGTACGGTCCAAAGGGACAGGTAGTGATTGAGAGTCTCAAACGAGTTTGAGTACAGGTTACTCAACCACTACAGTAGGTTTATAGAGTAGGAGACAGTATGGGAAGAGGAGGACGGAAGTTAGAAAGGGTCGTAGTCTCAGCAAAGGTCACTCAGTCAAGAAGCGTAGTCCAACGGTTTCATAACCTCAAAGTCAAAGTCGTAGTCAGGAAGGTTACTTATAAGTCCTGACTAAAGTAAATCCTACCTGACCAACCTAGAGGAACGTCAGGTTCCCTGAGAGTTCTCGGAAGAGGTTGTGGTGTCAAGTTTACGTAACTAAGAAGCCTCGAGTCGAAAGAAAGAAAGAAAACCAGGTTGAGAGTGTAGATATGTGCTGATGACCTTTTTTTGTATCGAAACTGATCTACCTGGAAACAACCGTCGGTGTCATGAAGGAATAATTAGGACCTTGTACGGTTCATATGAAGGAAGAAGTCAAGCCAAGTCAAGTCAGCGAGTCAGCACAGGCTGAGAAACACTGGGGTACTTAGGGCCGTGCGGTCCGGAGGGACAGGTAGTGGCAGAGGGTCTCAAGTGAGTCTGAGTGTAGGAAACTCAGTCACTACGGTAGGTCGGTAGAGTAGGAACCAGCAGGGGAAGAGGAGGACGGGGGTTAGGGAGGGTCGTAGTCTTAGAAAAGGTTACTCAGTTGAGAAACGTACTCCACCGGTTTCATGACCTCGAAGTCGAAATCGTAGTAAGGAAGGTTTCTTTAGGGTCCCGACTAGAGGAAGTCTTACCTAACCAACCTAGAGGAACGTCAGGTTCCCTGAGAGTTCTCAGAAGAGGTTGTGGTGTCAGTTTTCGTAGTTAAGAAGCCGTGAGTCGGAGGAAGTGTCAGGTTGAGAGTGTAGGTATGTACTGGTGTCCTTTTTGGTATCGGAAACGGAATCAGCCGTTTCATTACAGAGACGAAAACTTATATGATAGATCCAACCAGTATGGAAAAGAAGGTTCCTCATTCGCAGCATTAAAGTACCGACGTCAGTGGTAGACGTCACTAAAACCTCGGGTTCTTTTATTTCAGACTATGACAAAGGTGACAAAGGGGTGGATAAAGGGTACTTCACTACCCTGGTCTACGGTACTAGAAGTAAAAGACTTACAACTTGTAATTCGGTTGAAAAAGCGAGAGGAGAAAGTGAAAGTAGTTCTCCGAAAAATCGAGAAGAAGTGAAAGACGGCATTCCCACCACAGTAGACGTATAGACTTCAATAACCATAAAGAGGGCCGTTAGAACTAAGGTCGAACACAAAGAAGGTCAGGTCTCAAAGAGTACTACATGAGACGTATCTTCAATTTATTCGTTCCACTGTTATATGTCGGAACTGCATGAGAAAAAGGAGAAACCTTGGTCAGACAACAAGGTACAGGTCAAGATTAACAACGAAGGACTGGACGTATGTCTAAAGAGTTCTCGGTACAATCCACCAGGACATAAGGGTAGAGAAAGTCTTAAAAGGTGTCAAATATCACTAGCTGTGTCAGTTTCCGAGACCGTATCAGTTATTTCGTCTTTATTTACAAAAAAGACCTTGAGAGAACGAAAAAGTATGGTCCGAGGAGGTAGGTAACTAAAAGGTCCGTTCTCATGACCTCACCCCACGGTAACGGAAGAGACCTTTATCCGGTATCTACACTTGTTTATAACATATTTTATGGTTAGGATGAGGTACCGTATAACTACTTGGATAAAGGTCCCGTCCTTATCTCTACGTCTGTATCTCTTATCTCTTCATCTGTACTCAACCCCACCCTTCCTCTTCCACTCTACTTAACTCTCTCATTGTAACTGTATATATGTAATGGTGCATTTTATCTATCGATCACCCTTTGACGACATATCGTGCCCCTTGAGTCGAGTTATGAAACACTACTGGATCTACCCACTCTTCCCCCTACTCTACCTCCGGATTCTTCCTCGTCTCAATACATATGTATATCGACTATGTGAAGTAACATGTCGTCTTTGATTGTGTTATAACATTTTGTTAATATATATATATATATAGAAATAAATTCGAGTACCCTTTCTTTGTAAGAACTGGTCTGGGTGTACACTTACCGACGTTCTTTTTTCTTTACTTGTGTAGAGGAGACGTCAATCAGGTTTGGTCCTTTATAAACGTTGTAAACCGGAAAAATAAAAGTATGGAGTGGAGGGGAAAGAAACAAGGTATTTTCTTTGATTCTGGATTGAGTCCTTTCCACCAAGAAACCCAGTGATCAGGTATTAGAGGACACATACGACCGAAAGGTTTTTTTTAGTGAGAAGGAACGGGGTTGTTGAATGAAGAACTAAATAACCGAACAACACACCATTCGTAACGTTCAAACCTGAACCATTGTACTGAAGTCATCGAAGGGCATAAAACAGAAAAGAGTATTCGAAAAGATACAATTCGTTACTTTCGTAGAAATATGATTAATTGAGGAAAATTGGAACGATATCTCATACTAAATGTATTGTGTATCTAAACGAAAAGAAATCAACGATTCAACACGTTAATAAAACACTGACGTACCTGAGATTGGTCGGTACGAGGAGACAGGTACCCTAAAAGGTCCGTTATTATGACCTCACCAAACGGTAAAGGAAGAGGTCCCCCTAGTAGGGTTAGGTCCCCGAAACGTTTCGGATGAATGTGTGTATACACACACACGCACACGCACACAAATAGGAGGGTCAGGATGTATGGGAATTAGTTTCCAAAAAAATGATCGTTTCAAAATTTCGAAAGGTATAATTATAATTAATAATTATAATAATTATTAATTATCGTAATATAACAAATTTTATTATATTATATTAATTTTAACAACCATAATAATTATTAAATAAATTTACAATAATTTATCATGATTTACGAAATTTATTATATAATATAATATAAGTAATATAAAATATTATAAGGTATATTATATTTAATACATATTATAAATAATACATAATATATCATAATATAATATAAACTTTCATGTATCCTATATAGAAGACCCGATGACGAGTTTAAAAAGACATTATGAGTGTATATTTATTCAGGGGAGGTTTTATTTCAAAAGAAACGACAGAAGAAGTTAAATCGAAACGGTTCGGATAAATAAAGACGAATCTGAAGGTTATAAATGGATATGAACTTAAATTTTATGAGAGTTATTATTATTTTTATTCCCTTTTAACACTATTCTAAATGTAAAAACGTTAATAGTGGAACGGAAGTTAGACTCTTAATATAATACTGCTCTTACTTATCTACGTTCCTTTTTTCTTTTTATTGAGAGTCAAAATACTTTCCCTGACATTACTTATTACCATTATGTTTTTCTATTTATTACTGTTTTAGTTCAAAGTAATATTTAACTCAAACCCCTTGATACTTGGTGGTATTAATTTGGTGGAGAGACCTTCCATATCTTTATAGATTTATGAGACAACACGTACATTGGACACAACGACCAATTAATACGAAGTTTTTCTTTGGTTCTTTTAAATATCTTTCTAGTCTAAACACGAATAGTCTCTGTCCTCTATCCCTTCACCTTAGCCTTTTTCTATCAATTCCATGTTCGAAGGTCAATATCCATTTAATAATACATTTTGATGTTAGGTTACATGTTATACTTATTATAATAATTGAGAAAATATATACTTTCAACGATTCTTATTTAGGATTCCTAAGAGTAATGTTCCTTTTTCCCAAAAACACAAAAACAAAGAAAGAAAACTCAGATACACTTTACAACAGTTCAAGTAATTTGGATAACCCCATTAATAAAGTACTAATATATTTAGTTCGGTAGTACGACAAATGGAATTTATATACGTCACGATATACAGTTAATATAGAGTCATTTCGATCTTCTCTTTACAACAGAAACTAGTTGTATACCAATTATAATCAAAAGATCAGTGTAAACTCTTTTTAAAGTATGAGACGACAGTGACTGGAGAAAACACGTTTGTAAGTACTCCAGATTAAATTAACCATCACAACAAATTATGAAATAAGAATGACTAAAGAATAGATGAAGAAGGTAATTAATGAATAACTATTTCAAGTTCCGATTTTGATTCTAACACCTATAAATTTAAAAAATGAAATAAAGACGGTTAAAAAACGAAATACATAAACTTTTGACACTATAATCTACAATGTTGACGTAACTAATAATAATAATAATAGTTATAACAATAACCACAATAATCCAAAATTATACATGAATACAGGTCATTGTTACATTATAATGATGTAACAACAATCGACTAGTCAACACAGACTGAGAAACACCAGGGTACTTGACATCGGACGGTCCGAGGAGACAGGTACCTTAAGAGATCCGTTCTTATGGTCTCACCCATCGGTAAGGGAAGAGGTTCCCTAGAAGGACTGTGTCCCTAGTTTGGGTGCAGAGAACGTCGAGGTCGTAACCATCCGTATAAGAAATGGTGATCACGGTGATACATTATACTAGTGTAGCCCGTAAGGACCACCAAGTCATAATTTCTTAGACGGACGTTACGTCCTCTGGGCTACGCTAACACCCAATATTTTCAGGGGACCTCTTCCTTTACCGATGGGTAAGATCCAAAAGTGAACCCCTTAGGGTATCGTCTCCTCAGACCGTCCAATGTCAGGTCCCCCAACGTTTCTCAGTCTGTACTGATTCGTATATGTACGTACTACTATAATGTTTTAAACCTTCTATAATTACTGACTGGACCTTTTTACCGTTATTATATAGACTTCTTTATTTTCTTTGAAAAAATTTCTCCCACTCTTAAGTGTTTTTACACTTATCGAATAAATTTTAAGGGTAACAATGTAAAACTTCAAAAGAGATTGTTCGATGAAGAAATTAAGAGTTGTTAAACTGTAAATTCAAATCTCAGTCTTTAACCCGATTCCACTAACCTCATCAGTCTTAAAGATCTTGTTTGTCTTTGTTTTATGTGACTGATAATCTTCTCGTCCTCTTAAGTTTCCAGTCGATCACTTTAGAACCATCACGTCTATCCCAGAAACCGAGAATGGTTTAACTGACGACAAAATTAAAAAGACCTCAGAAGATTATGTTACTGGTAAGTAGATAAATACAAGTCCCAAGAAAAAAAAAAAGATAAAAATATGAGTAAAATTAAAACACCGAGAGAAGTAGGGGTCACAAAGGGGGGAAACCCCCCCATTATAGAAAGAGAACAAAATTGTTCTTATAATCTCCCTTTCCTCCGATTATTTGTACAAGTTAAACGGTAGTAAATGACGGACCAGTCGTTTACACAGAAACATGGTTGAAGAGATGATCGTAATAACGATGTACATAACGACGTTAACGAAAGTAAACATCTTAATAAATAATATCTCAGACCGTGTATCACCCGAAGTGTCCACCACGATCACCATTTCTTAAGTGACGGTCGTGTCCTTTGGATTCTCTGTACCAAGTTATAGACCCAACCCTTCTAAAGGACCTCATTCTTTACCGTAGTGTGAGGTCATAAGAACGGACCTTTTAAGGTACTCGTCTCCTCGGACAACCCGATGTCAGGGACCCCGGTGTTTCTCAACCTGTACAGACTCGTTGACTCTTGTGTGTGTGTGTGTGTGTATGTGTGTGTCCGTCACCATCCGGGTTTCAGGATTTATCTTCGTTTTTATGGTCCATGTTACACTAGTCTTTCCATCTAACACAAGACGATGGTCCTCCTTGTCTTTGTGGAAGTACACTTGACTAGTAATATGTACTTCCTAAGAATATTCTTTCCTGGTATCTTTCTTATCTCTGATATACCTTGTATCTCTAAAGATATATCTCATATCTCATCGTACTTATTTCAGTATTCAAACGTTTTTGTGTATTGGGAGAACCTCTTGATAAAATTGGGAAATGTTTTTCCGGTCTATAAGACCGAAATACATTTGTTCTAAAGTCCAAAGAAATTAAATTTTTTTAGATCAATCAATAAAAACTGAGAAGACCCAGAAGGAACTTCGTACGTCCGAAAGAGAACAACGTCGTTCGACCCCAATGAGAGATTAACACGACACGTCCGGATAGTTACGTCACCGAAGAAAACAACGTCTCGTACCCGAGATTTGTGTTCCCAAAGTTATTAAAAGAATACACCCGAGTCATCTACCCAAGGACCCGAATCAACGGGGCGACGAACACCTTAGAAGGGTCTGGTCCCTCTATTATTCATAGAGGACGTAACGTTAGGTCTGAGAATTGGTGACCTGGTGGTCGTTTTGGAATCTAAAGTTAAGAATTTTGGTTCTCTCACACAACATTCTAAGAATATTAGGGGTTAACAGAACATATTGAGGAAAACATGTCACACGAGAATTTTCAACTAGATGTTATTCCCTAGAAACCGACCAGTTCTAGTACTTAAGACACCGATCTAGTAGACCGAAGTTTCGTATCAAGGTGGTAAGTGATCGAGACACTAGAACCCTTTATAATGAACTGTTTTAACGGTGAGTAAAGGTTGTAGACGTTGACCCCGATCCTATCATCGATTGAGGATCCGAAAACGCTTTTTATAGATGAAGACACAGTGACTGATACGGTTTCGGAAACTGACACAAGTCAAGTCAAGTCAGTGAGTAAGTACAGGCTGAGAAACACTGGGGTACTTAACGTCGTGAGGTCCGGAGGGACAGGTAGTGGTTGAGGGCCTCAAGTGAGTCTGAGTGCAGGTAACTCAGTCACTACGGTAGGTCGGTAGAGTAGGAGACA
>SJYO01016970.1:91052792-91141194 GCA_006410555.1 Capra ibex
AAGTCGAAATCGTAGTAAGGAAGGTTTCTTTAGGGTCCCGACTAGAGGAAGTCTTACCTGACCAACCTAGAGGAACGTCAGGTTCCCTGAGAGTTCTCAGAAGAGGTTGTGGTGTCAAGTTTTCGTAGTTAAGAAACCGCGAGTCGGAAGAAGGGTCGGGTTGAGAGTGTAGGTATGTACTGGTGTCCTTTTAGGTATCGGAACTGATCCGTCTGGAACCTTCCGTTTCATTACAGAGACGAAAACTTATACGATAGATCCAACCAGTATTGAAAGAAAGGTTCCTCATTCGCAAAAAATTAAAGTACCGACGTCAGTGGTAGATGTCACTAAAACCTCGGGGGGTTTTATTTCAGACTATGACAAAGGTGACAAAGGAGTAGATAAAAGGTACTTCACTACCCTGGTCTACGGTACTAGAAACAAAAGACTTACAACTCGAAATTCGGTTGAAAAAGTGAGAGGTGAAAGTGAAAGTAGTTCTCACGGTCCCAGGTCGGGGTCACCTAGGTCCCTTAAGCTTCCCCTCCACCGTAGCCGTTCCTCTCTGAATAAATAAATCTCTATATTTCTCTCTAATCCTTTCTTATCACATCTCCTCTTTTATCTCCTCTTTTCTCCGACATGAGGAACTAAATGTATCTTTCGGTTATTTCGGGGTTCTGTTCCTTGAACGTGGTAGATGCATCCGGTGTCCACGGGCGAACTTATCGTCTCCCACGGGGTGGAACCCGAGGGAGAGGACGCCCAGAATCTTCGGGTCCGTTTATTCATCTGTGTCGCTCGGAGATACGAGGTCTACCATTAAGTCGGACTTTACCCTCTTGTTCTTTTCTTACTGTACCCCCTCGGTTCGTAACCACGTTTTGGGTTTTGAAATAAAAGTTTCCGTCGAATATATGGGGTTCAACATGTATTTCTTTATTACCTTATACGTCTCAATACGTCCCAATCGTCAGGACCGGGAATAACTCTGGTCCGAAAGAAAAACGTATGGGAGGGCATATGTTTTCAAGAGTCCACTAAATGTGATAGAAGACCGGTTCTCCGGACAATTGTAAAAATACCGAGAGAAGGATCTATTTACAGATAGTTGGTCTTTTGAGTAAAAAGGAACTTCACAAAAAAAGAAATTAGACGTAGTGGGAGTTTTATGATTTATTTCAATGTAAGGACATTTTGTTTCTACGTCACCCAATATTGTTTCTTTCATGAATTGAGTTTCTAGATTACAACGATTACGGTCCCGATGATAAACAAAAAAGATGTATGGTTGATATAGTTGTATATTCTCTATACTTTTGAACCGTCGTTCATAACCGAGTTATTACTTTGGGAATTAGTCAGGATAAGATTACTAAAACTGAGGAGCCTTCGGGGATGTAAGGATATTAAAAAATTCCGAGGACACGGAGAGTGTCAGTCCTCCGATATTTGTTAGTGTACGCATCGACATTCTAAGACCTATTTGGACAGTCCGTCCGATGTTTCGGTAGTCTCCCCAAAAACCTAACTCTGTGAGAACAATACAGGTCATCTGAATAATTGACCTCGAGTTTCAATTGAGGAAAATCTCCTTCCACCACCCCCTGTCGGGGGGACATTACAGTCTTCTCATCCATCTTTCATATTGTGTCATTTCGTCCGTCTGAGACCAAAACTCCCATCTGTGAACTCTTTTAGGTCCCCCTGGGGACTCCAGACTAGGGTGGAAACGCAAACAGTCCGGGGAAAGGAGTACTAGAAACGGTTCCCGCCCTAAGGGGTACGACCGAGGGCCGTTAGTTCTCGGAAAAATCAAGGAGAAGTGAAAGACGGTATCCCACCACAGTCGATGTATAGACTCCAATAACTATAAAGAGGGTGTTTAGAACTAAGGTCGGACACAAAGAAGGTCAGGTCGTAAAGAGTACTACACGATACGTATCTTCAATTTATTCGTCCCACTGTTATATGTCAGAACTACATGAGGAAAAGGATAAACTTTGGTCAGACAACAAGGTACAGGTCAAGATTGACAACGAAGGACTTGACGTACGTCTAAAGAGTTCTCCGTCCAGTCCACCAGACCATAAGGCTAGAGGACTTCTTGAAAGGTGTCAAATAACACTATGTGTGTCAGTTTCCGAAACCGTACCAGTTATTTCGTCTTTATCTACAAAAAAAGACCTTGAGAGAACGAAAAAGTTACTAGGTCACCTACAACCGTTAAACTAGAGACCAAGGAATCGGAAAAGATTTTGGTCAAACTTGTAGACCTCCAAGTGCCAAGTACATAACGACTTCGGACCGAACCTCTTAAAACTCGTCATGAAATGATCGTACACTCTACTCGCGTTAACACGCTATCAAACTCGTAAGAAACCGTAACGGAAAGAAACCCTAACCTTACTTTTGACTGGAATAGGTCAGGACACCGGTTACGACTCAAAAGTTTTAAACGACCGTACAACTCACGTCGTGAAAGTGTCGTAGTAGAAAGTCCTAAACTTTATCGAGTTGACCCTAAGGTAGTGGAGGTAATCGAAAAAAACATTACTTCGAAAGATTCCTGGTGAACTGAAGTGTAAGGTCCTACAGACCCAGATCCACTCACTAGTGTGGTCGCACTAATAGACCCAGTACTTCTAGAAAAAACATGTCAAGAAGACACATAAGAACGGTGGAGAAGAATTATAGAAGGTGAAGACAATCCAGGTATGTTAAAGACAGGAAATAGCTCGGGTAGAAACGTACTTTACAAGGGAACCATAGAGATTAAAAGAACTCTCTAGAGATCATAAAGGGTAAGACAAGAAAAGGAGATAAAGAAACGTAACTAGCGACTTCTTCCGAAAGAATAGAGAAGAATGATAAACCTTGAGACGTAAGTCTACGAATATAGAAAGGAAAAGAGGAAACAAAAAACGGAGAGAAGAAAAGTGTCGATAAACATTCCGGAGGGGTCTGTCGGTAAAACGAAAAAACGTAAGGAAAAGGTACCCCTACCAGAACTAGGGACAGAGGACATGTTACAGTACTTGGAGTAAGGTTTCAAGTAGTCTGTGAGATAGATAGACTAGATCTGGCAATTTAGATAAAGAGTCAAGGTGACATATTAGTATTCCCTAAACTGAATCCAGTATACACGTACCAGATCACCAAAAGGGATGAAAGCAGATAAATTCAGTCTTAAACCGTTATTCCTCAAGTACTAGACTCGGTGTCAGTCGGGGACCAGAACAAAAACAACTGACATATCTCGAAGAGGTAGAAACCGACGTTTCTTATGTTAGTTAGACTAAAGCCACAACTGGTAGACCACTACAGGTACACATCTCAGAAGAGAACACAACAACCTTCTCCCACAAACGATACTGGTCACTTAAAAGAACCGTTTTGAGATAATCAGAAACGGAACGAAGTAAGACGTAAAGTTCCGGTTTAAACGGACAATGAGGTCCACAGAGAACTGAAGGATGAAAATGTAAGGGCAAGGGATATTACTTTTCCTGTAGGTAAAACCCACAATCAAGATTTTCCAGAATATCCAGAAGTATCTTGGTAAGTCGAAGTCGAAGAAGTCGTAATGACCAACCCCGTATCTGAACCTAATGGCACTATAACTTACCAAACGGAACCTTTGCTTGTCTCTAGTAACACAGTAAAAACTCTGACGTAGGTTTATGACGTAAAGTCTGAGAAAACAACTGGTACTACGGATGAGGTAAAGAGGATTCCCTAAGGACGGTCGTTGTCATCTATATTACCAGGAGTCTCAAATTAAGTGGGTAATGTCAGGTAAAATCAAACGACTAAGCATCTTACAGTTGGAAGTGAGAACGGTAGAGAACAAACTGGTGAAGGTTAAACGGAACTAAGTGCCTGGACTGTAAGGTCCAAGGATACGTTACAACGAGAAATGTAGTAACCTGGAACGAAGATAGTGGTCAGTGTAGGTGTTGACCCATAACAAAAACGAAACCGAGGTAGGGAAGTAAGACAGACCTCAATAAAGAGGTAACTAGAGGTCATCGTATAACCCGTGGATGACTGGACCCCTCAAGGAGAAAGTCATAGGATAGTAAAACGGAAAAGTATGACAAGTACCCCAGAGTTCCGTTCTTATGACTTCACCAAACGGTAACCAAGAGGTCACTTGGTGTAAGACAGTCTCGAGAGGTGATACTGGGTGGGCAGAACCCAACGGGACGCCCGTACCGAATCAAAGTGACTCAATCTGTTCCGACACCAGGATCACACTAATCTAACTGATCAAAAGACACTCATACCAAAGTTACACAGACGGGAGACTACGGGAGAACGTTGTGGATGGTAGAATGAAAACAAAGAGAATGGAACCTACACCCCATAGAGAAGTGCCGACGAGGTCGTTACGTGTCGGTGACGAGGAATGGAACCTGCTTCCCATAGAGGAGTGACGGCGGAAAGGACTGGAAGTTGCACCTTATCGAGGAGATCCGGGAGGACGTGGGCGCGTCGGTAACGAGGAACCTGTACCCCAACGAGGAGGGCCGACGGCGGGGACCGGAGCCCGTACCCCAACGAGGAGGGCCGACGGCGGGGACCGGAGCCCGTACCCCAACGAGGAGGTCATCTGACACATCTGGTGTTGTTTGACCTTTTTTAGTATTTCTCTACCTTTATGGTCTGGAGGAATAATGGACGAAGGACAATTTAAACATACGTCTAGTTCTTCGTTGTTAATCTTGACCTGTACCTTGTTGTCTGACCAAGGATTAACCCTTTCCTTATGTTGTTCAAACATATAACAGAAGAACGAATAANCCTGGACTGTAAGGTCCAAGGATACGTTATAACGAGAAATGTCGTAGCCTGGAACGAAGATAGTGGTCAGTGTAGGTGTTGACCCATAACAAAAACGAAACCGAGGTACGGAAGTAAGACAGACCTCAATAAAGAGGTGACTAGAGGTCATCGTATAACCCGTGGATGACTGGACCCCTCAAGGAGAAAGTCATAGGATAGTAAAACGGAAAAGTATGACAAGTACCCCAGAGTTCCGTTCTTATGACTTCACCAAACGGTAACCAAGAGGTCACTTGGTGTAAGACAGTCTCGAGAGGTGGTACTGGGTGGGTAGAACCCAACGGGACGTCCGTACCGAATCAAAGTGACTCAATCTGTTCCGACACCAGGATCACACTAATCTAACTGATCAAAAGACACTCATACCAAAGTTACACAGACGGGAGACTACGGGAGAACGTTGTGGATGGTAGAATGAAAACAAAGAGAATGGAACCTACACCCCATAGAGAAGTGCCGACGAGGTCGTTACGTGTCGGTGACGAGGAATGGAACCTGCTTCCCATAGAGGAGTGACGGCGGAAAGGACTGGAAGTTGCACCTTATCGAGGAGATCCGGGAGGACGTGGACGCGTCGGTAACGAGGAACCTGCACCCCAACGAGGAGGGCCGAAGGCGGGGACCGGAGCCCGTACCCCAACGAGGAGGTCATCTGACACATCTGGTGTTGTTTGACCTTTTTTAGTATTTCTCTACCTTTATGGTCTGGAGGAATAATGGACGAAGGACAATTTAAACATACGTCTAGTTCTTCGTTGTTAATCTTGACCTGTACCTTGTTGTCTGACCAAGGATTAACCCTTTCCTTATGTTGTTCAAACATATAACAGAAGAACGAATAAATTGAAGATACGTCTCGGATAGTATACTTTACGGTCCGACCTACTTCGTGTTCGACCTTAGTTCAAACGACCCTCTTTTTAGTTATTGAAGTCTATACGTCTACTGTGGTTGGAATACCGTCTTTCGCTTCTCTTTGATTTCTCGGAGAACTTTCACTTTCTCCTCTCACTTTTTCGACCAAATTTTAAGTTGTAAGTTTTTTGAGGCTAGTACCGTAGACCAGGGTAGTGAAGTACCGTTTATCTACCCCTTTGTTACTTTGTCACTGTCTGATAAAACCCTCCGAGGTTTTAGTGACGTCTACCACTGACGTCGGTACTTTAATTCTACGAACGAGTAACCTTCTTTTCGATACTGGTTGGATCTGTCGGATGATTTTTCGTCTCTGTAATGAAACGATTTTATCCAAGTAGATCTCTTCCGTTACCGTTGAGTGAGGTCATGAGAACGGACCGTTTAGGGTACCTATCTCCTCAGACCATCCGACGTCAGGTACCCCAACGATCCTCAGTCTGTGCTGACTCACTGAAGTGAAAGTGTACAGTGAAAGTACGTAACCTCTTCCTTTACCGTTGGGTGAGGTCACAAGAACGGACCTCTTAGGGTCCCTACCCCCTCGGACCACCCGACGACAGAGACCCCAACGTGCCTCAGTCTGTACTGACTTCACTGAATCGTCGTCAGTTTCGATACCAAAGAGGTCACCAGAACATGCTTGTACTCTCAACCTGGTATTTCTTTCGATTCGTGACTTATTAACTACGAAAACTTGACACCACAACCTCTTCTGAGAACTCTCAGGGAACGTTACGTTCCTCTAGTTTCGTCAGTTAGGATTTCTTTTAGTAAGTACTTATAAGTAACCTTCGTGACTACGACTTCGACTTCGAGGTTATCAAACCGGTGGACTACACTTCACGACTAAAGTAAACTTTTCGGGACTACGACCCTTTCTAACTTCCGTTCTCCTCTTCCCCTCCTGTCTCCTACTCTACCAACCTACCGTAGTAACTGAGTCACCTGAACTCAAACTCGTTCGAGACCCTCTACTACTACCTGTCCCTTCGGACCGCAGGACATTAGGTAAACCAGTGTTTCTCAACCTGTGCTGACTCACCGACTTGTTGTTTCCTAAAACACGTTCGAGTAAGTGAAGTCAGCACTGACTGAGAAACTTTGGGATACCTGATATCTGGTGGTCCGAGGAGACAGGTAGTCAAAGAGGTCCGTTCTTATGACCGACGACGACAACGATTCAACGAAGTCAGTACGGGCTGAGATACACTGAGGTATCTGCCGTCGGGTGGTCCGAGGGGACAAGGACCCTAAGAGGTCCGTTCTTATGACCTCACCCAACGGTAAAGGAAGAGGTTACGTACTTTCACTTTTCACTTTCCCAATATACTTACCATCAGTAAAAGGATGTACTACTTTAATTTAATTTAATTGACCAGTTTAAATAATAATTACAAAAATTTTACTGACTGTCACTATAAAGTTTAAAACCATAGTTATTATATTTCCATAGTCTTTATCTACTACAGTAAACTTTACTCCCGAATGACCACTATCTCTTTATTCGATAGTATTATAAATAACTTTTTATGTCCATTCTCAGGGTTTGAATTCTTTTACATGTACCAATATTTTTACTCAGTCTCGTAATACCTTTAGTTTCGTTGACTTAAATAGATTTCTAAATTTTACTATGTATTATGAAACTGAAATCCTTCTTGGATACTCTGTTAAATCTTTGTGTTCAAGAGAAACATCAATTCTTTTAACTTCTAACTGATTTTATCCTATTTCCGATATTAGATAATGTTGAATCTAATAAAGTAATTATTATAAATTTCGTATAAACAAGTAACCAAAATCCTCCTTTTTTGTGTTTATTGTATTTTGAGACCATTTAATTAAAGGACTTCAAATATAGTTCATAAAGATTAGTCTTTTTACGATTTTAAGTATTAGTGAGTAGTTAGATAAATCACTACATATAACACCTGTACAAATTCAAAACAAATTTAAACAGTAGTAATTTAAAACAGGGGGGGGGGAAAAAAACCGGTATTAAGGAAAAATGTAAGTTTTGTTTTAATTCGTGTTAAATTTACATGAAATAGGAACTAGAACAACAAACCAACGATTCAACACCAGCTAGGAAACACTGGGGTACTTGACGTCGTGAAGTCCGAAGGAACAGGAAGTGATAGAGGGTCTCAAATAAATTTGACTACAGGTAACTCAGTCACTACGATAGATTAGTAAAGTAAGAGACAGTGGGGAAAGAGGAGGACGGGAGTTAGCGTGGGTAATAGTCCCAGAAAAAGTTAATCAGTAGAGAAACGTAGTCCACCAGTCAATATTCAAAACTGAAATGAAAATTTAACAAGTCGTTCTATTATGGATGTTCATTTCCGCGTTTTATATGTTGTGTGTAACGAGTTTATAACCGATTTAAAAAGTAATTTTTTTACTTTAAAAGGTTATCTTACCTACCTTTCAATTTCTAGATCCTTTATAATTCTGGTACTTATAAACAACTCAAGAAAAGTGTAGTCAATTTAGTATCTTATATTTGTTATTATAGTCGTAAATGAAAAGATTTGAAGGTTCTTACCCCTTTTTTTTAACACTCTGGTTATGAGGTTTGAGTCCATTTAAACAGTACTTCTCCTTGTTGTTGTTTTTTTTTTAGGTTTAATCACAGAAAGATATATACACTTCTACTATCTCTTTAGGTACATTGAGACATCGTATCTAAGTTCGTAAAAAAGAGGGATATAGGTTTATAAATAAGATGAGAACGTAGTAGTTCCAAAAAAAACAAAAACAAAAACAAAAACGAAGAAGATACAGAATTGTACCAAACTTGAACTTTACTCCACAGGTAACAATGTGTCGTACACGAACACACTGAATTTTTGAATATCGATTCAACAAATTTATTCACGAAAGATAAAGTAGAGAAGACCTAATTTACCTTTTGAGACCATTACTCCTGACTTAAAAGGGTTGGACTAAAACTCCATTTCCTCTGTTATTATAAAATATAAGAATAAAAGTGAGAGACGAGATGAAAATAAAGTCTCATTAGAACCGAACGAACGAATCAGAGAGTCAACACAGGTTGAGAAACGCTGGGACACCCGATATCGGGTGGTCCACGGAGACAGGTACTCTAAGAGGTTTGTTCTTATGACCTTACACCACGGTACGGAAAGAGGTCCCCAAGAAGGACTGGGTCCCTAACTTGGGTCCAGAGGGTGCAATGTCCACCTAAGGAATGGTTGACTTGGTGGTCCCTTCAGGTTAGAACCGAATACATGGAATCCGACTTAAACTGTTATAAGAATCGAGACATTCCTTTCCAAGATCTTAGTCTTCCTTCATCGTTTCACTGTGACCACCCTTCTAACACCTGGTCGGTAGATTTTACTTTTCAAGATGAAAAAGAGACAGAATGAGGGTAAGGATCAAGTGTACACTTCAGAATATACGTTCGAATAAACAAAGATCCCTTACCAATAGAAATCCAGTCCGAGTTCCTACGGTCACCAAAAGAGGTAAAACTAAGAATTACACAGAAGTTGAGTTTACGAATATCTTAAGTCACCTTCCTAGAATAACATGGTCGTAGACATACTCTATTAACGGTACAAGTAATTAGACGAAATGGAAGGACCCAGTAATCTTATCTTGTAAGAACTATAAATCTGATAATCACTATTCACTTCAGTGAGTCAGCACATGTTGAGAAAGGCTGAGGTACTTGATATCGGATGGTCCGAGAAGGCAGATACCCTAAAAGGTCCGTTCTTATGACCTCACCCAACGGTAAAGGAAGAGGTCCTCTAGAAGGGTTGGGTCCCTAACTTGGGTCCAGAGGACGTAACGTCCGTCTACGAAATGGTAGACTCGGTGGTTCTTTCAGGTCGGAGTGGGTTTTGGACAACATGTAAATTTGGTATCCAATAACACTATTGTGATGTAAGTTCCCAATAGTTCTCGATCCATTATTACATCTTTAAGTCTCCTTTATCTTCCTTTCGTTCTTCATTTTCGTTTTTTTTTTTTTCCGGAATCTTTAGTTCAGAGTACTATATAGGGGAAGAACAAGTAAATTTATGTATAGATACATACGTATATATGTGTGTGTGTGTATATATCCTCATATTCTGTTTTAATACGTATAACTGAATCTATTAATACAGTTCACTTTTATCTTTAAACGTTTAACTACCCATATCATGCTAATGTAGTCATTTTTATTCTTCTATAAACATATTTCTCCCTACAACTTCTTGTGTTCTCTGTAAAAGATACAACCAATAAGTCACCCCTCTGACCTTTTCATGTCCCCTTCAACCCTCTTGTATAAATCGAAACGGAAAGATATGGAAGAGGGACATAATAAAGTGAATGACATGTTAATCTTCCATATGAAGACGTAATATCTGTTTAGGTTATTTCTTTTTCAATTTATATTTGTATATTCTATCTTAAAACTCTCTTTCATAAGTCGGTTTTAAGATCCAACCGAAACAATGAGACCCATTTACAAAACAAAGTGGTTTAAAACTTCTTACAAGTTTTATTGTACTGAAGTAAAACAAGTCTATTCGTTGTCATCACCTCTTAATAAGTTAACACTTACAACTAGTCTTGAGTTCTACACAAAATTCGTAAGTACGACAGATTTATATTTATTTCATATAAAAGAAAGAGTTTCCAATCGTCGTATAAGACCCTATTTTTTTTTTGATTCATCTTCACCGAGTCTGTGTGTCAAGTAACACCCTAAACCTTCCTGGAAACGTTATTAAAAATTTCGATACAAGAATAAGACATCAGATAAAACACTCGAGTCAACTTTTGTTGACGGGGACAACAGTGAGTTCTCTTCGTCTCAAGTCCATTAGAGTAAGAAACGAAACGGGGTTTCACGAATTGGGGAAAGAGGGAAGACGTGTGTGTGAGGTTAGTCATATTCTGTAAAAAGTAATGAAGGACTTTTTAGTGTTACAGTCTTAGAAAACCTAAAAATCTATTGGGATTCTAGTAGTATTTCCCTGAACCTCCATACGTCGTTTAGAGAGAGTGTCTTTGTGATTAACCTGTCTCTAAGACCCGAAAATTTGAATTCGAGACACACATAAATTCCAACTGGTTCTAATTTCGCCTTTCTCTTCTCCTTCTTTCATTAAACGAAGGTAAGAGAGTAGAGATCACGAGCTCCCCTCTTTAAGAGATTTCTGGTCGCAGGTTTCAAGACCTCCGGAAAAACCAAACGATAAAATCGTAAAACACTATTATTATATCCTTTTCTTTTATTTTTATAAGATATAGGATGACGCAGGAGAGTTTTTATCTTTTTACTTTGGATTTCTCGTACAATTATATGTCTACGTTTGTGTCTCTGTGTTTTTGTCACTTATGTACCTTCCTTTCTTTGTTCGTTCTTCCTCTCTCCTCCCTTCCCTCCTTTCTCACTGTTCTTTTTCTCTTACTCCTTTTTTCTCTGTCCTTTAGTTAGAGTCTTCTTATCTTTTCCTCTTTTTGATATTAGTTGTTCATTTAAAGTATGAACAGAGTTCATTGACATAAAAAGTACGTACGTACGTAGCCAGTTAAGTCAGTACAGACTGAGACACTGGGATACCCGGCATCGACTACCTGTCCGAGAAGACAGGTACCCTAAGAGGTCCATTCTTATAATCTACCCAACGGTACAGGAGGAGCTTCCCTAGGAGAATTGGGTCTTAAGTCTGGACGTAGAGAATCCAGAGGACGTGACCTTCCACCCAAGAAATGGTGATCGTGGTGGAGTATCGGACATAAACAACTGACTGATATTCGTCGCCGACATCGTTACGTGGTCTAACTGTCACGTCGGTCTTCATCAATGTCCCGTATAGAGAAGGAACTTGTTATGTCTCCACTTTCTTTCATTCACTCTTCTCCTCTAGACTAAGAATGTAGACTCTTATATAGCTTTTCACATTCTATTTCGAGGAACTACTGAAGTTATGACCTTTGGTTCTTTTCACGTCACGAGAGTACAATGTCCGTGAGTTTTGCGCTATCTACGGACGGAGAAATAGTCCGTGATTCAAACGTTGTGTGTAGAGGATGTGTCAACAGACGCCCTAATAAACAAGGGATTTTAGAATCTTCTCGGTTGTCCTATAAACTTTCTGTAAAACGACATAAAATGGTGATATTTGTTTTGTCCCTTGTTTAGGATTTTTCCAATTATTATAGTGTTAACTTGTTCTGTCACAAAAAGTTGATGTATAAGGAATATATTAACGATCCAATTTATATCATATAAGTTCAATACATGATTTATATTATAACGTCATCACTCTTTCCCTCTCACTCTATTTCTCTCTATTCTTATATATATGTGGATTCAGAATGTTTCTTAAGTTTAAGGAAGAGGTTTTATTAAAAATTTTCTTTAACTCGAGATAATGTATGTTACAAATTAAAAATATATTGATACTTAGAATCTTTTGTAGGATGTAGAAAATAGACAAACTAAGACATGAAACTTAAGTCGAGTCAAGTCACCGAGTCAGCACAGACTGAGAAACGAAATCACTTAATGTAATAATTCCTTAAAAAAAAATGGTATCATCAATTTTAAGACATTATAAAAATAGTCCTAATATACGACTGTTGACGAAATGAGTTTTTATGTGACTACGATTATAAAAAATGATATTAAATGTATATGTATAGTTTATGAAGAGATACGTACGGATTTATCCGTTGAAAATAGATTTCTGATATATTTCAATGAGAATAGATCAGTGGGTATGGAGTCAAAGGATCTATTGAATGTTTTCGAATGTAAAATGGAAGTTTACTGAAAAATGGAGAGGGAGGTGAAAGATTTATCTTATATCTTGTGGTCTAGTACAGTATTATATTTCATATTGAGATTTCGATAACTATACACTATAAAGTGTCGGTCTTTGTCAATTGGTAATTAACGTAAACGTTGAGGTAACAATATACATGAGTATTTCTCGGGTTCAAAAGTACATACGAAGTGTTGAAGAGAGAACACGGATACCAAAGGTGTCAGAAAGAGACAAATATCAACAGACAAGAAATCGTTAATTAATTAAACCCCTGAAAGGACCACCAGGTCACCAATTCTTAGACGGAAGGTGACGTCCCCTACGTTCAAACTCGGAACGAGTCCCTTGATCTAGGATGCATGACGTTTTGTATTGATCACATCGGGGATTTTTATTCATTTAAATTTTTTTTAATTACACATATATTGTATATATAACCTCTTCCTTTACCGTTGGGTGAGGTCATAAGAACGGATCTCTTAGGCACCTGTCTTCTCGGACTACCCGACGACAGGTATCCCAGAGTGTCTCAGTCTGTACTGACTTCGCTGAATCGTTGTCGTCGTTGTATATATAATTATATTGATTATACAGATTAATCAAAATAGATTATATTAGATTGTATATATAATCTTAAGGTCTTTTTTTGTATTTGAAAACGAAATAGTTGGTACGGTTTCGGAAACTGACACACCTAGTGTTGTTTGACCTTTTAAGAATTTCTCTACCCTTATGGTCTGGTAGATGAACGGAAGACTCTTTGGACATAAGTCCAATTCTTCGTCGTCAATCTTGGTCTGTACCTTGTTACCTTAGTAAGGTTTAACCTTTTCCTTATGTACTTTCAACACATAATAGTGGGACGAATAAATTGAATATACGTCTTATGTAGTACACTTTACGACCCGACCCACTTCGTGTTGGACCTTAGTTCTAACGGTCTTCTTTATAGTTATTGTAGTCTATACGTCTACTGTGGTGACAATACCGTCTTTCACTTCTCCTTCACTTCTCGAAGAACTACTTTCACTTTCTCCTCTCACTTTATCTACCGAGTTTTGAGTCATAAGTCTTTTGATTCTAGTACAGTATACCAGGTCACTGTCTGAAATAAAAGAATCTGAGGTTTTAGTGACAGTTACCACTGACGTCAGTACTTTAATTTTCTGTGAACGAGGAACCTTCTTTTCGACACTGGTTGAATCTGTCGAAACGACTGTTTCCAGGTAATCAAACGACTGTTTGTTTCGATACCAAAGAGGTCATCATCACATGCCTACACTCTCAACCTGGGCTTCTTGACTACGAAAACTTGACACCACAACCTCTTCTGAGAACTCTCAGGGAACCTGTAGTTCCTCTAGCTTCGTCAGTCAGGATTTCCTTTAGTCAGGACTTATAAGTAACCTTCCTGACTATGACTTCGACTTCGAGGTTGTAAAACCGGTGGACTACACTTCTTGACTGAGTAAGTTTTTCTGGGACTGCGACCCTCTCAACTTCCGTCCTCCTCTTCCCCTAAGTCTGATACTCTACCAACCTATCGTAGTGACTGATCTCAACCACCACCTGTCCCTCCGGATCACACAACGTCAGGTAACCCCATCGTTTCTCTGTGTGCTGATTTACTGACTTGACTTGACTTGTATATAGTCTTTACTATCTAAGATCCGTAGACTTCCTTGTGGCACCATTACTAGAGAGTTTTAGAAGAGGGTAGTTACGGTGTCTTCAGTCGAAAACGTCTAAGACTTTTAATTAGTCTGATACTGTTAAGTTCCACGTAAACAAAATCTTTTTACCGTCCTAGTGTCTTTCATAACGGTTAAAAGTTTAGTACAAGGTTCAGGGACTAATAAGTTTGGTAACAGATGTAGGGTCTTTCTCCCCGGACCGATTTTGAGGTAACTGACGGACTAGAGGTATTCGGGGTTGAGACTGACCTCTCGGTCTCACTGTAAAACCAAAAGGTCCTTACTCATAGTCAAGTTTTGGTCCCAAACTATCAGAGACTTTCAAGACTAATAAAGGAAATGGTTCATGTGTCAGTGGGACCATTTTCCATCCTCAAAGTAAACCTTTTCAGACCCTCTTTCTAATTGGTGTATTTAAAAAGCATGGTATGATCCCAGGAAGTAGTTCCCTGCGATTAGAGTAAAAGTAGGTTTCTCAAAACCTAGACATTTGACTGATTTCCGACTCTTACCTTCTTTCTAATTCCGAGAGACAAGGATACTAAGTCCAATTTTATTCTTAGATATTATTAGTTATGTCGTAACTAAAGTCATTATGTACATAATCGTACTCCTAGTTAAATATCTAGTTATCTTGACCTAAACCTCAGGTCTTTCTTTGGGTATTATAGTCAATTAGATAAAAGTTGTTTTCATTGTACTACTAAGTTACCTCTTTCTTAATAGAAAAGTTGTTTATTACTACCCCGTCGAACTATAAGTATTTTATTTGTTACTTCAGTTTGTTTCTAGAGTGTGGTATATTTTTTTAATGAAGTTACAAATAGTTTCTAGATTTACATTCTCGATTTGATATTTTGAAAAAACCAAAATGAAAAATTTTTCACATAAAACAAATTCATATCAACTAAACGTTATAACACAACTATAGACGACATGTCGTTTCACTAAGTTAATTCGATACATATACATATAATAAAAAGTATAATAAAAGGTAAAAACAATTAATGTTCTATAACTCATGTTAGGAGACACGATATATCATCCTGGAACACAAATAGGTAGAATATATATGATCATACCCAGACGATGAGGGTTTGTAGGTTAGGTGGAAAGGGGATCAAGGGGGTACGATTAGTGTTTCAGACAAGAGATACAGACTCTCAAACAAAGACAAAGTGTCTGTTCAAGTAAACATAGTATAAAATCTAAAGTGTATATTCACTATATTATACCATAAACCGAAAGAAGACAGAATTAAGAAAGGTCTTTTACTTACTAAAGTTAACGTGGAAATTACACCTTTATGAAAATTGTTTGTCATTACCACTTTCCTCGTTTTCTTTCATCTTAGTTACACACGATTCAGTGTCTCCTCTCTTTCATGTTCTATGTCTTCAATCTGATTTATCTATCTTCATCTCTTACGGTTTCTTATGAATCTCTCAAATTCATACCCCTCTCTTTAAACTCAATATAACATCTTGTGGAATCTCCCAAAGGGTTCTTCGAGTCACAATTTCTTAGACGGACGGTTCCGTCTTCGGTGTCCTCTGTTCCCAAGTTTGGGACTCAGTCCTTCTAGGAGACACCCTTCTTTACCGTTAGACGAGGTCTTAAGAACGGTCCTCTTAGGGTACCTGTCTCATTGGACCACCTGATGTCAGGGACCCAGAGTTTCTCAGCCTGTACTGACTCGCGCGTACGTGTATCTTGTAGAGTCTAAAATGTAATTCGAACAACCACAATAATAATAATCGTTACTTCTCGATGACGGTCGAAACTAGTCATCTGATCTAATTATACAACCTTTATATAATTACGTAATAATACACAACTTTATAAACTATCTCTTTTATGATCTCCCTCCTTCACTTCATCCCTATGATTGACCTCCGGATAAGATTGTCCGGTCCACTTTCTACTATGACACAACACACGAATCAACGAGTCAGTACAGACTGAGAAACACTGGGGTAAGTGACTTCGTGTTGTCCGAGGAGACCGCGACCCTTCTCATGACCTCACCCAAAGGTACGGGAGTTCCGGGATCATTGATTATCCTTCCCTAATATCGAATCCATTTAAATTGTTTAGTGTTATATAATATTTATTATCTACCCTCTCACTCCCCTCTAAATTGTTATTACAAATTTAATGAACCTTTTCTATTGATAATAAGTCTCCAGTAGTACACATGGAAGACTGGACACGACCCGATGTCGTAAATAATAAACAACACGATTCTTATATTTATATACATGTTCATCTATACTTTAGGTCGTGAATCCACTACTGGACCTGTTAAGGTGCTGAACCCATTGTGTAGATATATGTATATGTTTAATGTTTAATTACGTGGTTAGCATAGGAAGTAAAGGGAGTAGTGGTTGACGGATGGACTCAAGGAAAAGGAACCGAAAGACAAGAGAGGAAAGGTTTTAGAGTCTTCAGTAACCGGTTGATTGAGTACGGTCATTGACTATTATATAGAAGGGGATATGGTGATTTTTATCAACGAAAGTTTTCTAAAGACGTTTGTGTCAACAACATGAGGTTTTCTGACTGAGGAGGCCTGACTTAAATCTATCGATCTTTAATAGTTGTTCCTTTCAGAACGTCTCAGTACCTAGAATCTCGACAGAGAGTTACGGGGTAACATGATATATTCCATCCGGTGCCGAACTAGATGGATTCTAAAGAAGATTCGTTGTGTGGTTTCCTTTATATAGAATGTCTAACAATAAAAGTTTTTAGACTATGGTTTACAAAACAATATTTAGTTGAATAAGTAAAGTCTTCAAATTTTCTTACAGTGACCGAGAACTAAAAATATACTTAGTCAAGTAATATATTCAGGAGTATAATTCATACCTTTCTTTCTTAAATTTATATATATCTCTCTCGTAATTAAGTTAAAATTTTTAATATATACGTACATATAAGTTTTTCTGTAGGTTTCTTTCTAATTTTCACCAACGGAGACTCACCATTCTAATTTACACTAAAGTTTAAATAAGAAATAAGAAACAACATAGCAAGTTTAATGGGTATTACTTGCACATAATGAAAATATTAGATTCTTTCATCTAAATCTCCTTCATTTTCCCAATAAGTAGTGTGTTATGTAAACACCTTATCTTAAGTGAACCGGAATTTCCGTATTTTTTAAGGGTGGGGTTTCTGTCGGAACTTCCTTTACATAGTCACGGTTGTGTCGTTGGGGGTCTAAAGACACATCTAACCGTGGTAACACGTGATTGTAATGGGAGTGTTGCTGGACGAGTCAGAGAGCACCGTTGATAACTTAAGACT
This sequence comes from Capra ibex, assembly GCA_006410555.1. Taxonomy (NCBI): domain Eukaryota; kingdom Metazoa; phylum Chordata; class Mammalia; order Artiodactyla; family Bovidae; genus Capra; species Capra ibex. The sequence goes on from SJYO01016970.1 coordinate 91,070,350, forward strand.
GACTCCGGTGAGGACAAGTAAGAGAACGGATGATCGGATTCAGTGAACCAGCCCGTGTCGAATTAAGAACTGACACCTAAAACACTTGAGGAGAATATTTTACCATGTTAATGACGTCCAGTACTTGTAGTTTACGGTGATTGTAAAGGTCGACACTGGTGCCTTATCGGAGGGTTGTCTTCATGACGTTGTACCATTATTATTGTAGGGTCGACATCGGTGTTAGTGGCTTTAGTGACTGTCACAGTTATTACATATTTTGGGGTACCTTTGAGTTGACATGAACGGTTTTCCGTAAGTAGTTAAAGTGACGGAAAATAGATGGTAAATTTTACCAGACCAAAATCACAATCCCAAAATTTTATTTACTGATCCCATTTATCCGGGACCGACTTAACGAGTGATAGACGAAACTTAACGAAGAGATTTACAACCCCTACACTTCAAGTCGGAATTGGTGAGTTCATGTTAGACATTGGTGATGTACAATCCACTTCCCTACACTCGTTTTTCTCAACTCACAGATCTCTCCACTTTAAATGATTCAGGGAAATATCGAATTCAAGTAAATTTTGTAACGTTTCCTGCAGCACTCTTATGTCCTCTCCCTCGACGAAACTGAAGAGCCTTCGGTAAATCGAAAGTCCTTCTAGGTTCCCTGACTTTTACGTCCTTCTGGTTACTCTTTTCCAGATAAAAATGTTTACAATTCTTACTATTTGACATTGATAGTGATATGGAGTGATATCACAAAAGGACGTAAACGAGCTTATCCAACATTTCTTCTATCTTGTTAACGAATCTTTCAAATTCGTCTGAATTTAATGACAATGACTGTTGTCTTTTTGACTTTGTTTTTAGTTTCTTCATTACCAAACAATATAAAATTTTTCTGATAATTTATAGTATGTGAAAGTTGTATCACCAGTAATGATAATGAAATTGAAATTAAACACGTTAATAAAGTAAACAGTATCCAGAAAGTTTATACAATCGAGTCAACTAAGTAGTGTATTAAGATAGTTCAAAACAACAGGGGTGTATAATGTCCATTATTATGTATAAAGTCTCTCTGACCTTACTGTATGGGTTATAAAGTGTCGATCAATCTTTCGTTTGATTTGTGTTCTTGTAACTATAGGTCACTGTGGTCGGTAAGTGTAGATACTTTAGGACAGAGAGGAACTGATACACGAAGAACAACATCTATTTATTGATATGGATAGTTCGAAGTCTTTTTGACATTAGGGTCTGAAATTTTACACGTTTGGAAGTCTACCAAAAGAGAGAAGATCCTTCTTGTCACTTAAAAACTGATCGTCCTGTTTAGAGTACTCTTTTCTCCGTTCTTTTTCTGAAACGTCTCATCGTTTGTCGTTTGTTCTTTATTCACCACTTGGATCTCGGATAATATGTTTCACTTCATTCAGTTTTTCTCTTTTTGTTAATAGTATATGATTATATATGATAGTATATGATTAATAACATACGATCGATTTATTAAAAGTATATGATTGTAAATAGTATGTGATTGATCTAAGGTACATACCTTAGATCTTTTTACCATGACTACTTGGATAAACGTCTCGTCGTTACCTCTGTCTGTAACTCTTGTCTGAATGCCTGTACCGCGTCCCCTCGTCCCCTCTTCCTCTCCCACCCTCCGTACCTCTCTCATTGTACCTTTGTATATAACGGTATACATTTCATCTATCGGTTACCCTTAAACGACATACTGATACGATACGATACGATTCAGCGAAGTCAGGACAGACTGAGACACGCTAGGGTCTCTGTCGTCGGGTGATCCGAGGAGACAGGGACCCTAAGAGGTCTGTTCTTATGACCTCACCCAACGGTGAAGGAAGAGGTTACGTACTTTCACTGTTCACTTTCCCTTCAGTGAGTCAGGACGGACTGAGAATTGCTGGGGTACCTGACGTCGGATGGTCCGAGGAGACAGGTACTCTAAAAGGTCCGTTCTCATTACCTTACCTTACGGTAACGGAAGAGGCTGACATACTGATTCCCTTGAATTTAGTCCTAAACCATTGTTGGATCTACCCACCCGACCCTTCCCTACACCCTCCCTACAAGTTCCGTTCTCTGTAACCATTTGGATGCCGACTAAGTACGACTACAAACTATCTTTAGTTACGTTATGACATTTCGTTTATAGGAAGTTAATTATTATTTATGTAAAAATTTTGACCTTTTCTTTCTTATATATCTTTCTTTATTATGACTTAGATCTCTATTAACTTGTAATTTTTTAAAAAAAATTAAAAAATTAAAATTAACCTCCGATTAACGAAGTGTTACAACATCACCCAAAACGGTATATAACTGTACTTAGTAGGTACTCACAAGTACACAAGGGGTAGGACTCGGGGGGAGGGTGGAGGGAGGGGTAGGGTAGGAAGTCCCAGTAGGGTCACGTGGTCGGGACTCGTGGGACGGAGTACGTAGTTTGGACCTGACCGATAGATAAAGTGTATACTATTATATGTACAAAGTTACGATAAGAGAGTTTAGTAGGGTGGGAACGGAAGAGGGTGTCTCAAATTTTCTGACAAGATATGTCGACACAGAGAAAACGACAGAACGTATATCCCAATAGCAATGGTATAAAGATTTAAGGTATATATACGTAATCATATGACGTAACCACAAAAAGTAAGACTGAATGAAGTGAGACATATTATCCGAGGTCAAAGTAGGTGGAGTAATCTTGAGTAAGTTTACATAAGAAAAATTACCGACTCATTATAAGGTAACACATATACATGGTGTCGAAAGAATAGGTAAGTAGACGGTCACCTGTAGATCCCACGAAGGTACAGGACCGACAATATTTGTCACGACACTAGTTGTAACCCCATGTGCACAGAGAAAGTTAAGACCAAAGGAGTCACACATACGGGGCGTCACCCTAACGACCCAGTATACCGTTAAGATAAAGGTCAAAAAATTTCCCTAGAGGTGTGACAAGAGGTATCACCGACATTATCAAACGTAAGGGTAGTTGTCACATTCTCCCAAGGGAAAGAAGGTGCGGGAGAGGTCGTAAATAACAAACATTTGAAAACCTATCATCGGGAAGACTGGCCACACTCTACCATGGAATAACTCCAAAACTAAACGTAAAGAGACTATTACTCACTATAACTCGCAGAAAAGTACACAAACAATCGGTAGACATACAGAAGAAACCTCTTTACAGACAAATCAAGGAAACTAACCCAGTAAATAAAAAGACCTTAACTCGACATCTTCAACGAATATATAAAAACTCTAATTAAGAAACAGTTAACGAATTAAACGATAATAAAAGAGGGTAAGACTTCCGATAGAAAAGTGGAACAAATATCAAAGGAAGCAACACGTTTACGAAAATTCAAATTGATTCAGGGTAAATAAATAAAAACGAAAATATAGGTAATGAAACCCTCCACCCAGTATCTCCTAGGACTGTAAATACAGTCTCTCACAAAACGGATACAAAAGGAGATCCTCAAAATATCAAAGACCAGAATGCAAATCTAGAAACTAGGTAAAACTCAAATAAAAACTTATATCACTATCTTTCACAAGATCAAAGTAAGAAAATGTTCACCAACTGGTCAAAAGGGTCGACGACGTCGATTCAGTGAAGTCAGTACAGACTAAGACACGCTGGGGTATCTGTCGTCGGGTGGTCCGAGGGGGTAGGGACCCTAAGAGGTCCTTTCTTGTGACCTCATCCAACGGTAAAGGAAGAGGTTACGTACTTTCACTTTTCACTTTCACTTCAGTAAGTTAACACAGACTGAGAAGTACTGGGGTACCTGACGTTGGATGGTCCGAGGAGGTAGGTACCCTAAAAGGTCCGTTCTCATGACCTCACCCCACGGTAACGGAAGAGACTGTAAAGATCCGTGGTGAATAATTTCTCTAACAGAAAAAAGGTAACATATAAGAACGGAGGAAACAGTTTCTATTCCACAGGTATCCACACACCTAAATAGAGACCCAAAAGATAAAACAAGGTAACTAGATTTAAAAACAGAAACACGGTCGTGGTACGACAGAACTACCGACGTCGAAACAACATAACGGACTTCAGTCCGTTCAACTAAGAAGGTCCAAGTAAGAAGAAGAAGTTCTAACGAAACCGATAATCTCCAAAAAACATAAAGGTATATTTAACGCTTTAACAAACAAGATCAAGACACTTTTTATGGTAACCATCGAACTATTCCTAACGTAACTTAGATATCTAACGAAATCCATCATATTAACTTGAAAGTAAAGTGTTGAAAGTAACACGTAAACAATAATTAAGAAAGTCATTTTTAAATGTCTCGTTGAACTTACCGTTCATAAAAGAGTTACGATTCCTAAGTTAGTCCTTATTATAAAAACAGGGACCGGATCCAAATAGTGAATCTTGTCCGTTATATTTATTTCTATTTATCGTCATGTATATGTAATTCTTTGACGTTTTAAACTGTTTGTAATACTTCCTTTGACTCGAACCACTATTTCTTATTTTTTCTACTTTTAGTATTAAGGCTATTCTATCGGGTTCTTATATAAATATTCTTCCACCATAAATTCGGTTTTACTTTCTATAAATGGGTTCATTATTTATATGTGAAATATTACCTCTTTTATTTAAAAGTTATAAAAAGTCTTTAACTTTTAGTAGATATAAACTATGTCGTAAAACTCTTCAGATGAAATCTTCAATTTTAGTAAACTAGTTTTACAAGATGATCCTGTAATACTTACTTTCGTATTTAGACAATTTACATTTCAACGGATTTACACTTTTTCACCTTTTGTTTTAAGTGCAGACAACCATCGGAAGGTTTTTGATTCAGAGGTGACGGTTACTTACTCTAATTTTGACACAAACTTAACTTTCGAAATATACGATGAAAGGAGTATCTCCATATTAAAGTGTATGGGGTCGTGTCAAAAAGTTTACACCACGAAAACCACCTAACACAGAATCTTCGACAGTTCGACTTATATGTTACAAAAGGTTATCCTTTCTCTTAATACTGAAGAAGGAAACACTCACACTATGAACAGGAACGTAACAATTTTTAGTCTGTATTTTAAGAATAACTCAAGTAATAAGATCTGAAGTTGTAAAAAAAGTTACGTACACTTATTGGGTTATAAACTATCTTACATTAATATGTTCAAGATAAGATCAAATTTTGTATCGTACAAGATCTTAACGGGGTTGGTTTATATTTCGACTTTACTTGTTCGAATAATGTAAAGAGTGGAAGGTATTATAGTTATATAAGTACGATAAATAAAAGATTGTTCAAAATAAACAAAGATTAAACATCGTCTAAAGTACTATGATATTATGTGACTCGAGACCGGTGAAAGATTTGGTTACATCGTTCAAGGTCCTCGAACGACCTGTTCGGTCTGTTACTAAATAACCTCACAATACTTCTACTTTTTCGATAGTAAGTTTCGACTTTAAAATATAGAATCTACAAAAGTCTATTTCTGACTTACGAGTAGGTAATCGCTTATTTCAATATACGAATACGAGACTTCAAGAAGGATATCAGGATACTACATTCTACTCAGATAAACTTTAATATTATGGTCAACTTAACTGCTTTTACTTAATGAATTTCTTTATAAAAATTTGGTGAAACTTGTAGTACAGTTATATTCGATATTAGATATTTTAAGTTATTTCATTTTTTGAACTATACGATCAAAATTATTATACCATTATAAAATTAATTATTTCCTCCGTTATTTCTAGTGATGAACAAACATTGTTAACCTTTTTCGTAAGTAAAGACTCTATTCCATATGGTCGGTAGTCCTTGATTCTTCGTACCATAAAACCTTTCGTTTTACTCACCGTTATCCTTCGAATCAAAACAAAAATCAAGATGGTGATTAAAAAGTTATAGCACGTAAAGGAATTGGAGAGACCCGAGGCGAAAGACATGGATCTATTCTTAACCTTCTATATATTTAAAGAAGGTTGTTACACCAAGAACCTCTCTCGCGTTTGAAGATTAGTACTTTCTTTCTTTTACTTCAGTGAGTCAGCACAGGCTGAGAAACACTGGGGGTACCTGACATCGGATGGTCCGAGGAGGTAGGTACCCTAAAAGGTCCGTTATTATGACCCGAACCAATGGTAAAGGAGGAGGTCCTCCTCTAGAAGGACTGGGTCCCAAACTTGGACCTGGAGGGTGTAACATTCGTCTACGAAATGGCAGACTCGGTGGTCCCTTCAGAGTACTGATTCCTTTATTAACCCTAAGGGTCCACCGTGTCACCATTTCTTAGACGGACGACTACTTCCTATGTATACGTATACCCAGGTCAACGACCCACCCCTTCTAGGGAACCTCCTCCTTTACCGTTGGGTGAGATCATAAGAACTGACCTTTTAGGGTACCTGTCTCTTCGGACCGCCCAATGTCAGGTAACCTAGTGTTTCTCAACCTGTACTGAATCGTGTGTGTGTTCCTTTATTAATGACACATACACAGTAAAAGAGAAATAGACGAATATTAAATATTATTTAAACAGTACATCATCTAATCGATTACTATACCCAACATCTTTTTTAGTGGATCCAAACTTACAAAAGCGGGAGATTTACTAGTGATTCACATCAGAACATATTTACTGAATTAAAGAGACATGAAGTCAGAAAATTAGCCCCGTCATCACTAATATGACCATGACTTATGTATCTAACAGTACCTCTGATTGACTCAGACGTGTACATTTTTATAAATTTACCAAAGACTGTGTATCATTTCTAGTAAGTTATTTACGATTGATAAAAACAGAAAAACTTAGAAGATAATAAAAATGTAAGATTGAGTAAACCCTTATTCATACTATATTTTTACCTCGGTACCTAGATACAAAATAATTTTCGTGACTCTATATATTCACAAGGACACGTATTCCCTACTACTAAGTATATTTCCCTGAAAATCCGATAACAAGTATAATTGAAAAAGTTGTCCTTCTGAAAAAATTTGAACAGATACGAAATGAAACATTAATTAAAATACATTTATATTTTTAAACCTGAAAAATTAAACTAGGTATATTATCTGAAGGAATTAAAACTTTTATATGGACTTTACTTAAGTGTGTATAGTACATTTTATAATTATGTATATTTATATTATGTATATAGTATTTTTATAACGGATCTTTACAAAGGTGATGAACGAATAGATTTGAGTTTAGTTAATAAAGTCCGAAGTATAAGAGATTACTTTTTCTTCGAAAAAGGGTTTCGGTGTTACTGAAGTTTAACAACAGAGACTAGTGTACGGTATAAAAGGTGTTTGTATTAATTTAGGAAATTTATTACCTCGTGAACACCCACGGATTGTATCTACGAATTTTCACCATTGAAACAGGTTTGTGAAATTTAGACAGAAGAAAATAAGAATGAAAGAAAAGACTGGACCTAGACCGACGGTCACGTGTACTTTCTTTAATGTTTCCGAAGAGTCAGTGACACTGAGCCCAAGGAAAACGTGATGTCGTAAACAGTAACGGTTTTGTCGTCTCAAATTAATTCACAACACTCGTCGGATCACTCTTTGTGTGAAATTTAATTTGGAGACATGTACGTCGATAACCAAGAAATGGAGGACTTGTTAGTCGCCCCACAATCCGTATTTAAGACAGAGAGTTCCCTTTGTGTCGAGGTGCGTGGAGATCGCTAAGTATTTACTAGGACGAAGGAGTTTTGGTATAGAATAATTTCACGTAAATTAATAAAGATTCAAAATTTGTGGCTATCTACTTCCGCTATTAATTACACGGATGGTGGTTTGTAAAATAAATGAGCTATATAATTACCATAATAGTTCTTTTATACGATGTCAAAGTCCAAATTGTTTTAATGTACCGTTTAATAGAAAACTACGTAGTTCGTTAGCAATTATATTACCTTATTTAATAAAATTGTGGAGTCATCATTACCTACTCTTTTTCTTATATTCGTAAAAATAAAAGTCTTACAAAAACGTTAATGTGTAAAGTCCTCTGTGAATTTAGTTACTACCTTTGTAAACCTTAAAATCTTTGACTTTGTTTTCTCGTCAAATCTTCATACTCACCACCTAAAGAATTTATTTTCCGTATATTCATCACAATGACCAGATTGTCGTTTCAAGACCGAGTTACACACTTTCGTTTCATTAACGAGGAATTTTAATTGAAAGATCCCCGAGTTGGGGTGATTTTCAAAGTGTAAATCTAAAACGAACTTTACTTTTTCTCTTACTTTACATTCAAAATTTAGGTGAACCAATTTATGTCAGAGTATATTTTATTACCACTGCTAAAAAGAGTTGACTCTTCTCAAATAGTCACGTTGATTTGTCAGTCCTATCTACTGGTATAGGTATTTTATAAGAACTGAACAAGGTGGTGTGGTACCCCATTAAAGTGTGAGACCTCCTGTAAAAGTTCTATCCGGACGAGATGTCTCTACGTCTTTTCTACTTTTCTACTGGATAATAAGTCATCTTAATTCGTGTCTATAAATGGACAAGACAATTAGACCCGGGATATAGAATAGAAAATGTAAACCGTTTAAAGTTATTTTAACTACGACGACTTTTGAAAGATAACTAATCCTTCGAGAGCGGACTCTAAAACCTTCTGTTCCTTTCTTACCTAGTAATGGTATTTTAGTAAATTGATAACGAAATGATCTTCCACTGAGATCTTAGACAGTTGTGACTAAAATCAGGAAAGTAAGGTACGAATAATGTTCATCCACTTCGTCTAAAATGACTAATATAAATTTTTACGTTTTCTTCTATTTGTACGTCATTGTGTTAACTTTAATCCCTCTTGAGATTTTATAAAGTTCTAATTTCATAATGAAATAGAACATCACTATCACTAATCGAATTAAACTATATTAAATAGGATCATTAGACATTAACAAGTAAATTTAATCACTCAACCATATGATATAAAGTGAAAAAACCACTCCTACAGTTCTCTTATATGTACGAACTACTAAAATCCTTGTATAGGACCTAATTGTAACACACACAATCAGTGAGTCAGTACAGACTGAGGAACATTGGGGTACCTGATATCTGTCCGAGGAGACAGATACCTTAAGAGGTCCGTTCTTATGACCTGACCCAGCGGTACGGGAGGTGGACCTCTAGGAGGGTTGGGTCCTTAGTTTGGACCCAAAGGGTGTAACACCCGTCTTAGAAATAGTAGATTCGGTGGACCCTTATAGTAACGTCCACGATTTAATTGCATGTTCTATGAAATATTAATGTGTATGATTATTGTAGAATTGTTTACCTATCTAAGTGTAAAAAACACACATAGTAAAGACATCAGAATGAGTCCCAAATGTACGTCAGTGAAGTTTACCGATAAATTGAAAAGAAGGTGAAAGAAGTAAATATTAATATAAGAGGTAAAGGAAGTGAAAGAGAGAAACAGGAGATTTAACGGGTGAGAATGATATTAACTCTTATCGTCATTTTTTTGTTGTTCGGTGTTGTGTTTTTAGACCTAACCTTGTACGTCTTAATGTAGTCGGTACATTTCCGTCTTTACTGAATGTCCTCGACATCCAGTGAAATAAATTACCCACTGGGACCACGAGTTTTTATAAAGGTAGAGTGTAAGAGTTTAATAAAGTAAACGACCAAAATGTATTTACCTACAAAATGGTTACTATCTAATTAAACGAAATTGTTCGTAGGAGAAATTTTTACTTTTATGGAAGCCCTTCCAAATCACTGATTATAAGGGTGTAATTATACTTATCCAAATTAATCCGACGAAGGGGGATTTGAGGCTCGACTATAAACGACGTGACCCCCTTTCTACGAAACTCAGTACTTTCTCTGTATCAGTAGTTAAGATTTTGAATTACTATCAAACTTCTGATTCACTACTTCCTCCCTTCCTTCCACAAAGAATTGTATCACTGGTTCTTATCTCCCCGAACCTTCGATCTCAAAAAGACCCAAGTTTAAAGTCGAGATAGTGTCCAATTGTCACATCGTCACCTGTTCAATTAATGGACGGAAGAGGATTATCCTTTCTACTATCAATATACGGACGGAATATTACAATAAAACTTTTAATTTATTTAATAACCTGTATTTTAGAAGTCGTGTGTATTCTAAAAATTTTTACCGTCGTTTAAGACAACCTGGGGAAATCACTCCTTTTCATAATCCGTTAGTAAGAAATTGTGTGACTTCAGTCTACTTAGTTTCTAAAACAATTTTTGGTGAATAGAGAACTCAAGAAGAGTTGAATCAATAGTTGTATATTACTTCATATAAGTTTATAAAAAGGAAAACTTTTTGTAAGATCGACTAAGGTCAAACTCAGACGACGTTGTTTGTTTGTATGTTTTTTACAAATAAAATAAAAGACATCCTCTCTGTAGGATGTCCCTAAAAAAAAAAATTTATCCGTAAAGGTCGACGTTATCTATGATAGTGTAAAAGGGTTACACTAGATTTTAAAAGGTTTTCAAATGTCGTTAAGTATAAGGGTGTCATTATACCTCTCAAGAGTTACCACGTGTAGGAAGAGTTCGGACTGAAACTTGGTCACCATTTCCGTCGAAATCATTTACTAGATTTATATATGTTTCTTTATGGTATCGGTTAACTTAAAGTATCGGTTACGTTGGGTACTGAAACGAACTTTAATACTTGTGTAAAGACTTTATAAAGGTGAAATAGATTGAGATTTCTCTTTTGTCTCGAAGGATCCACCCCGATCTCCATTTCTAAGACGGACGGTTACGTTCTCTGTGTCCTCTGCACCCAAGTTTGGGACCAACTCCTTCTAGGGGACCTAATCCTTTATCGTTGGGTGAGGTTATAAGAACGGACCATTAAAGGTACCTGTCTCCTCGGACCACCCTATGTCAGGTGTCCCAGCGTTTCTCAACCTATGTTGACTCGTATGTTTCTCTTTTGTTTTGATGAGTAGTTACCTTAGAAGACCTTACCCCACTGATCACTATATCCTTAACCCCGTTTTACAAATTCATAAGATTATAATAAAGTATCACACATGGGAAACTTATTGAGTTTAGGGAACATTGAAATTATTGAATTTAAGGAAGTCGTCACTGAATAAATCCAGATTCAATTAAGTAAAGACCTAACTTTTCTTTACAATTTTACATATAGAGAACAAATACAACAGGTTTACAGAATTTTTGACTCTTTTACAAGATCTTATGTTGATGGGTAATGATAAAATACAACTAGTGACTCCCTGTTTTACCATTTTTATGAAAAACAAGATATATAAGACTAGTAGTTTTTATTTTAGATTAAAGACATTTTAACCCTACAATTGTAACTGAATGTAATAAGTACGTATATTACTTGAGTTACTACTAGTCACTTTCGTGCTTCACAGTAATATCTGATTAAGTAATATCACTTCCTAATGTTGATTATTTTTACATTACTTTTATATACTTGTTTAATAGACAAAAAGTTATAATAATTGGAATGTCTTGTGTTTAAATATTGACATCACAAGATAATTTTGTTTGTTTTTTAATATTAGTAGTGAAATTCGGTATACTTGAAACGGGTAAATTCAATGAATTAACGATACTACGATATGTGAATTACGAGTATAATTATTGACGAAGTGTTTTTACGGAAGAAAGTAAGAAGTCTATCATTTCGTAAAAAGTATAAAAAATTTAATATAAAATTGTTTAATATTTTTGTAAGTATTTATAATTTTTCTATATATGTACAAAAAATAATTTATATAGTACATATTATATGTTGAGTACAAACTATATTTACTTATATATAAGATAAAAGGAATTCAATACTAAACGATAAGTTATTTATGGATATTTCTTAGTCATTCATACAGGGTTTCATCTGTCGACTTATTCTATACCGGGAATACAATTTGTTTGTGATCCTTAATACATTTTTTTTTAATTATTTTATACGTTTACGAAATTTCTTCATACCATCTCAGTAATATAATTACCGAAATTAAGAAGTAGGAAGGAACTTAGGTATACTGAGTCCTAAAGAGGGAGTCTTTACACATAAAGGAGAGGAGTACGTTAATTAAATCGGTTAACAAACTCAATCTTCACTGTTAACCGTAAAGACTTAGATTCTGAGTCTTTATCCCTAATAAAAATGGACGGGAGTGAAAGTAGATACAGGACAGTACTCTTGTGTGGAACCGATCTGATCACCCATTCGGTGTGTACGGTCTCAATTAGAAAGGTTGACCGTGGTCGGATGTAATCGATTGATAGTCGGTTGTAAGTCTATTTTCTTGTTAAGTTCACTTCCAGTCGTCTCGGTGGATCTAGGAAACAAAACGACAATACCGATAACCCCTTAACAAGTAATACATCGTAATAATACCGGTACCCATTGACTATGTTCTAATCTCTTGTTAATTGATAGAGGACAAATCAATTATCCTTCCTACTTGTCTTTTGTAGTCTACTTAGTCTCTTTCTTAGTTCATATGTCTCGTTTTCAATATCGATCAAGTTTCGACAGTGTTATAGTATACCGAGTAGTTCTCTGTCCATTTATTAAAGAAATACGTCCTCGATCAACCTCCATCTGAGACTAAACATTTTTAATTTATCTAGTGTATTATAACCTAACAGTGAGTTGGTATTGTATTATTATTTTTAAAATTCTTGCTCTCTTTATACTGGTCTAAAAGTAAAATTTTTGTGGTTTAATGACCTACTTTAGATTAAATTTCATCCACTTCGATCTCAGTTCCCTTGAGACCACCTGTATATAACATTGTGAGGTATACATCTACTTCCGAACTCCTTTTCGTTATTACCATCTCTGTCTTTATCGTTTGTCTTTCCTCTATATAATTCTCTATTTTAGTTGACCTAAATAATAGATAATCTATTTTTCACCCCTATTTTCTTTTTTATAGTTCCCAATGAAACCCCACAAATAAGATTCAGATTTCGTTTTCTATGTTCCGACCCAAGATCTCCCTTATAGACTATTCAAGGAGTCCGGATTTTCCTCTTCAACTCACAAGTCAAAAGTCGTACTACCCTTTCGGACCCTATGAGTTTAAATATACACTAACCAGATATCTAAAACTCTTCTGGTTCCTCTAAACACTAAATCTAATCTCTCATCAAATGTCCACACTCTCATCTTTGGTACATGAAAATACTTTAGTGAGTTATTTTTCTTCACCTAACCTTTATTCGTCATATTACCTTTTTTATTACTTTTCTTGATACATGAGTCATTCTTGGTGTTTCTGGAAATTTTACGGACATGTTCGACAGGGTCATGTTCTATAGTTCTCTGTCTTTTTGTTGGTTTAAGTCCATAGTTCTCTACAAAACAAGTGGTTTAATATTCCGACATGAAGTTATTGTCGTCATAGGAATTTAATAGGAATTTGTAGAGACATTTGAGGAATATGCCTTATATTGAATTTGAATGAGTTTAAGTCACTAATTTATATAAGAAAGTCGTCAGTGACAATAGTCAAGAACAATCCTGTTCTCAAAATTTGACACTTCATTTTATTTCATAGACTTTTGTTGTCTTCCGAGGTTTACGTGACTGAAGGAAAGTATACTCTAGATAAGAAGAATCCTCGAATCCCATTTCGTGGAGAATTAAACTGACTCGGGGTTTTAAGTGAGAGGCTCATAGAAGAATTATCAAACCATACAAGTAGGGTGTTATGGTTTACAGATTCTTTCGTAATTTTTAAAATTTTTATAGATAAAAGGTATGGAAGAGTCTAAAAGACAGGGTGCATAACTTCTAAGTTGGTGACCTGAGTTAAAAGTTGTTCTGATATCAGATACACAAGAGTCCTGGTGACCTCTTACGTAGTTTCCCTTACACATGACTGTCTTCTATTTTTACGACAGACATGTATAAACATCTGTTTGATTACCCTCGTTAGTTTAACACGGTTTGAACGGATACGAAAGAATTTCTCTCTAAATAAATGACATAATTGTAACCGGAAGACATCCAGTCACCAAGAGTTATCTTACTTTAAACATTTCTTTTAACATTGTAAACGGGATAATTTCCTTTCTGTGACGACAGTAAACACCCACTCCTGGTCCCTACGACTTATAAGATATCATAAGACACATCGAGTCCCTAAAGTGTTGAGGTCTGTAAAGCGTTCATTTTTCGTGAGATGACGTCAACTATTTTGACAAAGGGTGTACCCATACTCAATTGTTAATGTCATGAACTTTGTTACATGTGACGTTGACTTATAAATTACGTTTACTGTCGTACACCATTCTCGGTCCCACGAGTGACAATCTCTCCCTATACGTACCTATTCGTTCCCCGCCCCCCTATCTTACTCTGTGTATCATCACCTACTCTAAACCTCTCTAGTGATACTTGAGTAGAAATCGAATTAGATCTCCGTCTACCAAGGTATGTCTTCACAGACACACACAGAGAGACTCACATATACTTACTCAATTATACGTGTCATATAAAGGAAAAAATAGTAGACCTCCTGGATCTTCGTTCACGTGATTAGAACCAAAGGTAAGGTAAGAGATGTATTTTCCTTTAGTCCCGAACCTCTTTACCGACCAAGATCCTGATCCATCTTTAGATATTGTACTCCGATCGTATGAAAATCACGGTCTTTATTCCTTGAGTATCAAGTTTACATGTTGTATTTATCGGTTTAAACCACACCATTAATATTATGTCACACCCAACCGTAGATGTCACAAGGAGACTCTTCTTAGTAAGTGTGATACTGTTAACCACTGTCAAAAATTTCTCGAAATACTAATTCTCCTGAGACGACACCTCAGTAATCACGTCACAAAGAGTTTGAACTTACACATATATTTAGGAGACCTCTAATACAAATTTACGGTTTAGTCTAATTTGTTTAGACTCCACCTCGAGTACTCAGACGTAAAGATTCGATGGTCCGTTAAGGACACGACGACTTCGATGTCCAGACAAATAGTGTGATCCTTCCCGATCAAGACATCACACATCCTGTACTTCTCTTCAGTCTTCCGTTGTTTTTCTAAAGTAATCTAACGGGAGTTAAACCTTGGTTGTCCTTGGTTGTCCTTTCTGGGTTATGACAAGATCGTAAGGTCGTCTCAATTTTAAAAGCAGTTGTTAAAATACACTGTTTTGTCTCGGACTGTTACTGTTGGCAACGTCTCGATGCTGGGTCTTGGAAATTCTTGTCCCGACCTTAAGTTTGAAAAGTAAACGTTATCCTTATTCTTTATCTTTCACTGGATTCTCTTTAGTTGTTCCTTTATAGATATCATTGGACCGATTTCCCTTTCTGTTTTTCGTGTTTGACTCCATCTTTTCAAGTCTAACCGCCTTACTCTACCCACTGATACAGGTACTGATACAGTGTGAGACAATTCACGACTTCGGTCATCCCAAACATTTGACTGACCTACTTTGACGTATTGGCAGGAATGGTGGTCGGAGAAGCGGTGATTTCTCGCCGGTAACTATGACATCTCGAGTCAAAACTACAAGTCCTCAGATCTTCGTCCACCTTCTACTCCCTTCCTAACTCTTCTCTTATGATGTACCTATCCTGACTGACTTCACTCTGACGTCTTCTTATTACGGTCGTATAAATTCATTTTATGTTTACTTTTAAATAAACTTTCGTTGATAGACGGATGGTTACGTCCACTACGTCTTTTACACACTAGGTATGGACCCAACCCTTCTAGGGGACCTTCTCCTTTACCGTTAGGCGAGGTCACCAGAGTGGACCTTTTGGGGTACCTGTCTCCTCAAATCACTCAATCTCGCGTACCCCAATGTTTCTCAGACTGTAGACTCGTACGTGTGCGTACGTTAGTCTTTTAAATTGCACGGACGTTAATATAACCGAAGTGGACGGACGGGATGAGGGATAAGGACCTTTGAAGGAGGTCCAAGAGGAAAGTGTTGGATAAACCTTATGATGAAAGGGATATAAACAAACGGAGTAGAGGGGTAAAGTAAGTCCAGACACCCCTTTATAGTATGAGACTCTCTCTCGAAGAGACTAGACTATCGATTTTATTGTGGGAAAATGTGAGTGAGAAAAATTTTTAGTATTAATAAGTAATCACGGACTAAAACGTACAAACATCTCCAGATATATAGGTCTAAGTAACTATAAATCTATAACAATCTCAAAAGGGTTGAACTTGAATTCAAAGTTCTCTCGTCTCTATAATAAAACAAGTAATGACAGATGAATCGAATTTTCTCTCAGACAGTGTCTCATCAACGAGTTGTTTATACAACTTGTTCCTTTACTTACCTACATAAACACAAAATAATAGTCAGTCTACTATAATGTTTACTTATTTTTAAATAATCGATACCTTTTTTTTACAGTTTCCCGGTACCCTGAGCAATAGTCACGTAGGTATCATCCCCCTATTTAAAAATAACTTTTATTTATTAACCAAATCTACAGAATTTTATTATTACAGTAAGTGTAATAATAATAATAAAATGACATATCTCGTTGTTGAATTCAGAGTCGTTTAGTCCCTCACCCTTCTCGGTAGTCGTAACATATACTATTATAAGAGACTCTCGGGTTTAATGTCTCTGGTAAGTGTATATCATTTCTGAGAAATGACTTACACACAACGTTAAAATTTGTTAAGGATCGGTGAGGAACGAGTTCTCGAACTAGGATTTACATGATCCTCGAACTCAAAGGACGACCCTCGTGTCGTTCACACGAGACTCGAACTCCTCCGACTCTTAGTGTATGATTGTCCTTGTTCACGGAACTTTAATTTACCACAAATCTTTAACTAGACCATCCATTATTAGAAGATATAGATTGAACACTAAACAAGATTCAAATTTAAAAATTGTGTATGAGAGACTTTGTATCTACTGAAGACTTAAACACATTACAAGAAGGACCGTTGGTTTCTGAAAGATCAAAAAAGAAAGAGTCTTTAACTATGTCATAAACCATAAAATCGACATGTTTAAAGATATCGTACAAAATATGAAATCGTAAACGATCCATAATTTCTACACACTAAATATTTAAGAGGTCACTGTAGTTATTTAGGTCTATGTTACGAGTACGACGTTAATAGTCAAGTCAAGTCAAGTCAGTTCAAGTCAGTGAGTCAGTACAGTCTGAGACGCTGGGGTACCTGACGTCGTGTGGTCCGAAGGGACAGATAATGGTTTAGGGCCTCGAACGAGTTGGAGTACAGGTAGCTCAGTCACTACGGTAGGTCGGTAGAGTAGGAGACACCAGGGGAAGAGGAGGACGTAAGTTAGAAAGGGTCGTAGTCCCAGAAAAGATTCTCCAGTCAAGAAACGTACCCCACCGGTTTTATAACCTTGAAGTCGAAGTCCTAGTCAGGAAGGTTACTTATAAGTTATGACGTCAATATTAGAGTCAATTTAGATCCAACAATGTCTATACTAATTACTATGTATTTATCAAAAATTTACTTTCTACCTTAGATTTTTTAGGTTCATTTTATGTTATTGATAACTTTTTACCGATTAAGAGACTCTAATGACGTAAAGGTCTTTAGACAAAACAAATGAACAGTTTTGGTTATTCTATCGGTGTTCAAAAGTTCTGTTCAATAAGGACATAAAACAATAACAAATAGACGAATAGAAGATTTAAACGGAAGAAAGAAGATTAAAACACTCTTTACCCGAAATGTGGGTCATAACAGATAGTTCAAGACCCAAGGTTTTAACTTGGACCGAGGAGTGTATTCTTACATTCCGAGAAACCGTCCTATAACGATCGTAAAGGGTAACCTTTTTTTAAGACCGTTACTGAGGTCGAAGCTAAGAGTTTTCCTCTGAAGGGGTAAATAAACAAGTCAGAAGTTTTCTTGCTACCCACTTCCTTCCTTTGTTTGAGTATTTACGGAGTATATAAACAGAGTTTTCTTTCTGTCTTTACAGAATACAAAAATCTGATATTGGATGAGGATGACGAGTCTTTACGTCGGTCCGAACTTATGTACTTTATAGAGATATTTTTAGTGACAGTTTTAGATATATAAATCGTGGTTTACCGTACAAGATCGTCTATTAGACGACTGATCGAAGTCCCAGTCAGTTTGGTACAGTGAGTTTATCAAAAATTTATTCTTATTTATAAATTTTACGATAGAAAAGAAACGACCAACCAAGACTGATCGAGATTGCATAGGTTCTTTATACCGGAAACAACCTTGATAGAAGTTCGTCTCTGTTACTTCTCTTCTTACTTAAAACAAAATTCTCTTCTTACTTAAAAGAAAGAGGTTCATTGGTTCATATCGGTTTCATAAATTTCGTAGTCAGTTAAACCCATCCTTTTTCGTTTAAATAAAAGTAAATCTGTTCTATTTTTGTTCATAAAAAACTTGTATCAGTTACTTTATTTTAATAGTAATAAGTCTAACAAATAAACCATTATGTCCTGAGCTATAAACCTTTACATACAGAAGTCGGTGTCTATATATATACTACACAAATCTAAGAACATAAATCTTACTCTCAACAACTTTATGTTAAATTATTGAACTCTATCTTTAGTGATAATAACAATAGTACCACGACAAATATGTTTTTATAAAAAGTTTCTTTAGTAGACGAAATCAAGACAATAAACTTTCTTTCGTGTGGTTTGAAATTACCGAATTTTGTTATTAGAAAAAAGAAAAAAATAGTACTAATGAAAGACCGGACCGAATGAGTCAACCCACCAAAAGGACGGGAACGAACCACAGTGAATATACCTCCATCAGTATCGAGGAGGACCTTCTAATCGAAAGGTCCATTGAGTCTGTCATTTCTTAAACGGGTGTCACACCCTCTGGGTCCAAGTTAGGACTCAGTTCTTCTAGGGGACCTCTACCCTTACCGACCGATAGGTGAGGTCATAAGAACGGACCTCTTAAGGTCCCTGTCTTCTCGGACCACCCGATTTTAAGTACCCAACGTTTCTCAGACTGTACCGACTCGCTGATTGTGTGTGCGTGTGTGTGTGTGTGTGTGTGTGTGTGTATGTGTGTATGTGTGTGGATCTCCACACTGGTCTCTACCTATAAAGTCTACCTGAATGAGTACCAAGACCACCAATTAAATCAGTCAGTCCATAATACGGATCTGAGAAGAGGTATATCGGAGAGATCGTACTATCGGGTCCAAATTATGTTTTACCGTTGTCACAAGGTTCTCTTGTCCCACTTTTAAGTTCCGAAAAACTCCGAACCCGAGTTTTGAGTGTATTTCAGTGAATACGCAGTATGGTAACTAGTTTCGATAAAATTTATAGTCGGATCTAAGATCCCCAACTCTTTATCTAAGTAAAGGATTTTCCTTTTTACTTTTTATTAAACACTGGTACAATTTAGAAGGAGTAAAGGTGAAGAAAATTATGTTTTATAAGTTTATGAAAATAAAACCTTTAAAATTTGGGTGTAGTATTTTTTTTCTTTCTTTATATAGTAAACGTATAATAGGTTAGTGAGGACACGAAATGTCAGGGAGATCTTGTTTGTTTCTATCATAAACTTTTTAAATAATAACTCTCTTTTTCACCCTCTTCCAGTAATGAATGTCTGTTATTAACCGTATATTAATTAATCCACACTCAACAAGTAAAAGCGTATTGGAATTACTATTTTGTATTAAAACGTTTTGACTAGTAATGTCTTTTCATCTAAAATCACCTAGATGTTTATAATAAAATGTTCAAGTATTATAAAGTTATAGTATATTCCCTATACTAAAAGTACACATATTCCTCCTGGAACTATTTGTTCGATCGAATAATACGGATTTATAAACGTTAAAACGTAGTCCTAGGAATATCTTGACCAACCACAACAATAAGTCAACGATTAGTACAGATTGACAAACATTGAGATACCTGACATCGGGTGATCCGAGGAGACAGGTACCCTAAAAGTTCGTTCTCATGACCTCACCCACCGAGAAAGGAAGGGGTTTACGTGAAACATGGACCCGAGATAAAACTCTTTATAACTAAAATTTCTTATACAAATAGTCTTCTATTGACGATCTTTTATATTCACTATTTTAGTTCTCAATTTGTATAAAGTTCACCATCTACTATATAATAAATTTTAAAAAAGTCTATCAGTTTAGATAGTGATAACGATAATTTTTTTTAGTCGACACTTACAAATTTACACTAAGTACGAAGAAATTCTCTGACTCGATTTTCTATTTCAAGAAAAACTGAAAATCTTATACTATAAACCCCTTTACCAATTTACTTAAAAAAAGCAAAAGTATTATATAACTCACTCACTCACTCACTCACTGATTTTCAGAGAATCAGTACAGACTGAGACGTTGGGGTACCTGATATGTCAGGAGTCTTAAGAGGTCCGGTCTTATGACCTCACTCAAAGGAAAAGGAATAAAATGATTGTGGATTTATAAGTATTAATTCATAAAAATCTTCTATTTAATATGTATCTATTATCATTTTATATCAATGAATCTTGGACTTTAATAAAGTCCAACACTTTTGAGTCGACGGACAATACACCCAGTCAATTTCTTTTGACCATGAAATAAAATAAAAAATAAATACAGGTAAAAACTATTTAATTAATAAATACCTTCAATTCCTCTGTTTACCACTCAAATTTCCATATTAAGTGATCTATACTTTTATTTAGAAGTTCAAATTCGTCTACAAAATATAGGTATTTAAGAAGGTTGGTCGTACCTTTAGTTTCATGAGGATCAAGTTCAGTATAAACACTGTACGGTATACCCGACACTGTTAGTTCAGGTCTTTGCATTCAATCCCTTGTTGTTAATTTTTTTATTTGTTTTTGAAATTTAATCTTTAGGACATTGAAATGGTTACCCGAAGTACTTATAATAAAATTTTACAATTAATTTGGTTAGCGACAGATACGAATTTACCGTTTATTGTCAAAAGAAGGGTGAAAATTTAAAGTAATATTAATTATTAGTAGGTTTTACCGATTTAACGGTAAGACCAACGAAAACCTTTTAGTTTACCTTACGGTAGTAATGAGTTTTGAACAGTTACTAACAGAAAGATTATGACGAAATAAATAGGTGATATGTCTATACAACAAAAAATTTGTCCGACATACAAGATATTTCGTCTTTACGAGTGAAGACATTGGTTTTCACTATCTGTCCCGAAAGTGTGTGTGGTTGTATAAATTTACGTCCGAATATATCCAGTAGTAGAGGTCTAGAACGTAACGGAACACTCTGTAACTTGCACCGTCAGTTCGAGAACCGTCTGAACCCCAATTTTTTATGTGTATCGGCAAATGCACTTGGAATTTGTTTGAACGTCGTCGTAAAAAGAAAGTCAGCTGACTGTAAAAAGAAATACAAAGCAGTCAATATAGACTCACTAGTCTGTCGGTGATGTGCACCATGTGGGTGGTCCTAATAATAGATCTGGTTTCCGGGTTTCGAGTAACATCATCCGTACATTAAGAAATGTTACATACGGTGCAATTGACACAACCCAATAGATAAGTTGTCGACTGACTCGACCCGAGAGTTCGAGAAGAGTTGTTGGTACATTCTTCGCTACTGTTAACATGATGAAGTATTGTCGACGTACCTTGAGACTGTGTGTGAAGTGTCGTTGGTCAGTAGATATATTTGGTTAAAGTCCTCGTTTTAACGTACCACGGAGGTGAGACAATATTTGTGTTACTATAGGTGAGTTTCGACTATTTACGAGATGTAAAGAGACCTCAAATTTTCTTATTCAAAGAACGTAGACTCTCAAGAAAGGATGTTTAATTCGGAAAAAGACAAGATCGGTAATTAAATTTTGAAATGTTCTTGGTCTACTAAATCTAAAACTCATAAACTCTTTATTTGAAATCTTAATTGTAAAACCAAGAAGTTGATTCATAAGAAAATGAAAAAAACAAAATTCACACGTACGGTCTGAAAGGATCAACTACTAAACTTCGTCTTACGTTTTCCTTCTTCATTAATTCTAAATTTTATGAATGGCTACCATATCGTTAAACGGTTAATTAATGACATAGTAAAGTAATGTTATGTTAGGAATAATAACTTATTTTGTCGATATTCGTTGGACCTTTGGTGACAACTTTCTGAATTTACAATTGATAAGACAAACCACTTATTGCTTCGAAACGACCTAGTCAATTATTAAAGTTATCTAAGTTCATTCTACTACTCCAACAATTATAAAAATTTATGTACGAACATAATGGTTGTATAAAAACTTACCCTGAACTTTCCTGTACCCACTTAAATCCGTACCAAGGTCTATTGTTTTTGATTAAAAAAGTACAAAATTGTCACCCTTTATATATCGATATATAAAACAAATACATAACTTATAGTAAAGTCTTTAAACTTTTATAAACATGTATATATAAAAGTAAAAGAAGTTGGATTGTTAAGAAGTCCCCTTAGTCTTATCACCCTATACACTCGATTGTCTTCTCAGTTATATGAAGTAAAGTATTCTTTGTATGAAACTATTTAGTATTAAACAATTATATAACCTTGAAATAATGTCTCTTCTTAAGTTAAATACAGAGTATCTCAAATGACGAGTTTCTTAATCTTTATGAAATAATAACATGATAAACTTGATATAGTAAAATACTTTACTATTAATTATCGGTAACAGTTGATATACGACTGTATTAAAGATCATAGTAAATTATTGTATTCAATCCTACGATAGGATATTACTGTTTGTAATCAAAATCTTTAACCCATTTTACATTCCAAAGTAAAATTCCCGAAGGGGCGGAATTTCTTTCCTCTTACTTTTGTTTAATAGATCATGTATTCTTTTGTTCAATTTACTAAAAGGTGTTAGTACAAGGTTTGGTGATAGTTAATAAAATAAATAAAAATAATAACTCAAAGAAAATGATAAAACTAGTATAGGTTACCTTCCTTTGTCTGAAAAATTTCAATTCACCGAAAGGATTTTACTTTACCTATTAATCGTTCCTTTTTCTTGGATCAATGACCGATAATTAAACCCCAAGATAGGCGACATGGTGTAACAAAAACTTCCCCGACAACTTTTTGATTTCTGTGTTCCTTTGAACTAATTATACTAAGTTCAGGTTTATGATTCTGTTTGTTCAATAAAGCTGAAGGTTCATCGGTCATACAAAAAGGAATACCGTCCATGAAAAAGGTATTCTTGATTTTTACTGATGGACGTTCCTTGTGTCTTAAAAGAACACCTTAGGTACCCGATCGTTTATTTACCTCGAGAGTTTCTCAAATTGGGGTTTTGATGTTTCCGTCATCACCTCTAGTGAGACGGAATAGAAAAAGAGATTTCTACCCACAACGACACAATCACGTGCATATCAGGTACTGCCCTGATAAGTCAAATCGATCCTACCCTCTTTCTCATGTTCACCCGTTTCTCTACTACGTCGAGGTACAGAACTTGGGTTCTCTCCTCCTTTTACCCCAAATGTGTCCACTTTTTCATTACCAGATCTACAGGGGGAGGGTTTTTCCATGTTAGTCTTTCTATTTTATATATAACACAAAGTTTACCGATGGACCAACATGTTAACGTGAGTGGAGGTCCATAATGTATACGTTTTTCTTGTCTTAGATGGATCCGTCCGACGATTCCTTCACGTTCCGAATTTTTTCTCATCCCAGGGATAGGCCGAAGGGACCATCGAGTCTGACATTCCTTAGACGGATGTTTCGGTATCTAGTCCCAAACTCGGGACCCAACCCTTCTAGGGTCCTTACTACCTTGCTAATGAGTAAGGTCATAAGAACGGACTTCTTAGGGTACATCGTTTTCAGTCTGTGGCAATCACTGATTTGTTGTCGTTGTTATTCAAGGATGATCATCTAATTGAACCAGTTTCCTGTATAGGTAAAAGCTAAACTTTAGTTGACGAGAGTTTTCGCCTCTTCCGTTACCGTGGAGTGAGGTCATGAGAACGGACCTTTTAGGGTACCTGCCTTCTCGGACCATCCGACGTCAGGCACACCATCGCTTCTCAGTCTGTGGTGACTCGCTGAAGTGAAAGTGGAAAGTGAAAGTACGGAACCTCTTCCTTTACCGTTGGGTGAGGTCACAAGAACGGACCTCTTAGGGTCCCTGCCGCCTCAGACCACCCGACGTCAGATACCCCAGTGTGTCTCAGCCTGTGCTGACGTCACTGAACTGTCGTCGTCGACGAGAACTTTCCGAAGGGACCATCGAGTCGACCATTTCTTAGACGGACGTTACGTCCTCTGGGGCCATACTAAGGACCTAGCCCTTCTAGACGACCTCTTCCCTCTCCGATGGGTGAGGTGATAAGAACCCGAAGGGACCACCGAGTCGACCACTTCTTAGGTGGTCGTTACGACCTTTGGACCCTAGCTAGGGACCCAACCCTTCTAGGGAACCCCTTCCCTTATCGATGAGTGACGTCATAATACCGGACCTCTTAAGGTACCTGACATATCAAGTACCCAAGTGTTTCTCAGCCTGAGGTGACTTGCTTAACATTGAAATGTATCGTCTGGAAACTTCGAACCGGTTTGATATATGTTTCTTACTAAGAGCGTTATAATATAAATAAAAAAGTACCCTTCACGAAGACTTTGTTGAAAAATGTGTTATTAAACGTAAAAAAAGTAATTGATCCATGTTTTATAAAAAAACTAACGACTAGAAAAAATAACCATCATACCTGAACTAAAAATATAATACCTTTAATTTTAAAACACAGATTCAATGTTTAAAAATAAAATAGAATAAATAATACTTAGAACGGTACCTCTTATAAGGAGTGTTAACGAACACATAAATATCAATGGAATAAAAGAAATTACTGAAGACTCAAAACAATGTACGAATCTTACTAAAACGGTCGAACTCGAATAAAAATTTTGGATCCTACAGAAGAGTAACAGGAAAAGATCTAGAAAACAAACAAACTATCTTACACCAGGTAGAGCTCCATTATGAGATTGACATGTTAATTTAAGATAGACGATTATGAAATAAATCTAAAATACGGTTGTAAGTAGTATATACTAACAAAACATATAAGAAAACACACGAAAATACAGTGAATATAGTTACGTACAGTAAATACTCTTACACCTAAAAAAAAAAGGATGTATAGGATCTTGTTGACCAAGTAAACTCAAAATGGAAAAATTCCAAGTCATATTAAAGAGACACTTTGATTGAATCGGACCATATGAGTAAATCCTATTGAGAAACCGGAATTAAAGAGATACAATAAACAGATGAATCAATAGGAAAAAAAGACTCAAGTGTAAATTTATAACGAAAATATACTTAAAGGAGATAGTGAAAACGAGTTTATATTAGAGAATAAAGTCCTTGTATATAAGAAACATTCAAATAAAAATTAATCCAACCGATTTACAAATATAACACGACCATCAAAAAATTTCTTTTTTTGATAACGTAAATAATAACTTAATAAAAGGACATGATATTATAATTAGAGATGAAAGAAGAAATACTAAGAATGTCAAATGAAACCGAAGTAAGAAAATTTTGAAATTAACTCCCAATGAAATGAAAAATAAGAATGAACATGAAATTATATTTATAAATTCCGTATGTCCGAAAAAAACTCTTAGTGACATATAATAGTAATAAAAGATCTATAAAGATTTAATAACTGAACTAAAACCGGATTCTATACAAATATTCTATTAGTAACAAAGTAAAAATGTAGCTTACGGTCCCTAACTATAACGATAACGAAAGTGACTAATTAAAAAGGATCCGACACAGACCCACAAATAACAAAACGTAGAAAAAAAATGTTATTTTATACGGTAAAATTAAATATATAAGTCTAAAGACCTTAAAAAACTTCGTAAAAAAAGACAAAAACAAAGAGTATCAGTAATCGTAGTCTTTATAATCGGTAAAAAAGACCGAGAGAGAGAGATATTTATACAATTGCAACAAAGATAAGAAAATTTTGGGAATAAATGTGAAGCAAAGTTTTCAGAGAATTGAGGGCATATGATACGGAAACAACTAAAAATAAAACACACACACAAAAATAAAACCTGAAGAAAAAAATCTTTACTTTTAGAGGAAACTTGACGAAAGTGATTCCCGAAGTTAGTGTAGTGTGAAAAATTTTAGAAAGAGATGAGAGGACCGCGAAGGGTCCTCCACGTCACCATTTCTTAGACGAACGGTTACGGCCTCCTCGTCCAAGGTAGGGACCCAGCCCTTCTAGAGGACCTCATCCTTTACCATTGGGTGAGATCATATGAACGGACCTCTTAAGGTACCTGTCTCCTCGGACCACCCGACATCAGGTACCCCAACGTTTCTCAGTCTGTGGTCACTCACTCGTGCGTACGATGACAGGACCAACGATGGACAAATACCAATCGAAATTAAAATTTAATGTCGAAAGATTCGAACACATGTAGATAAGACCTGAGTCAGATATTTCTGTTTGTGAAGTATTTCCAAATTCAAATAAACATTGAGTCTCGTCAAGCAGACAACGTTAAAAACAGACGAGACACTGTTACCAAAGGACACAGAAGTTACACGGTAACAGAAAATGAGAAAGAGTATAAAAAAGGAACTCCACAGAGAAATATTTATAATAAAATATTTGTGATAAGGAGATGTCTCAGACACGAGTAAAGAAAAAATAAAAATCAAAACTTACCAAAGACTTCTCCGACCTTCCTTAAATACATCTTTTCCCCGATACAAGGTCTTATCGTCCTTAAAAGGAATACTGTGTTCGAAAAGTAATATGAAAATAGATCGGTACATATGACCGTCAATGTTTGAAGAAAGGTTGTCTCACAAAGAAAAAAAGACGGAGTAACAGCGTCACGAAAACTTTCATGACAAGAGACACTCTGAGTGGGGAATGCAAACACAAAGGAAAAGTTCCGTTGTGTCCACGACTGATGGTGACGGTCGTGTGTGGGTAAAGTAGTAAGGTAATGAGGTTCGACGTTAAACAAACTAAACGAGAAACCACAATTGGGGAGAGAACAAAACAAAACAAAACAAAAATTAGTCTTGGGACGAGACGGTAAAACTCTAAACGTTGGTGTCCGGAGAAAAAAAAATTAATTAATTAATTAAAATTAACCTTCTATTAACGAAGTGTTATAACACCAAAAACGGTATGTAACTGTACTTAGTCGGTGTCCACGTGTGCACAGGGGGGTAGGACTTGTGGGGGAGGGCGGAGAGAGGGGTGGGGTAGGGAGACCCGACAGGGTCTCGTGGCCGAAACTCACGGGACGAAGTACGTAGCTTGAACGTGACCAGAAGATAAAATGTATACCATTATATGTACAGAGTACGCCAAGAGAGTTTAGTAGGGTGGGAGCGGAAGAGGGTCTCAGGTCTTCAGACAAGAAATGTAGACATAGGGAAAATGACGGAACGCATATACTAGTAGTAATGGTAGAAGATTTAAGGTATATATACGTAGTTATATGACATACCACAAAGAGAAAGACTGAATGAAGTGAAACATACTACCGTGACAGTATATAGACAAACTAAAAAGAAGATAAATCGTCACGATAATAGTAAACTCTAATATCAGTTACAGATCAATACAGTTCCTTCTCTTATACAAAGACAAAGAACAAGAGGACCAACAAAACTTCAATAAAGATTCCTTTCTCTTTGTAAAGTAAAAAGAAGAGAAAATTTTCTCCTCCAGAGGAAATAAACTGAAACATTACGTGACAACCTTAAACAAAACAAAAGTCTTTTTATATTATGTTTTCGGGAAGGTTTATAATAGTCTATAAATAGTAATAATTTATTAAATATAATTATATAAAATATTAATATATTAATACTATTATATAACAAAATTAAATATTATAATTTATATTAGGAAATTCCTGATGAGAGAAAGTCATCTTTACTCTGTCGTATGACACTCTTGACATTTAAGATATTACATAGTATATGTAGTTTTGTAGTTCAAACGTTCACATGAAATCAGGGAGATTTGGAATTAAATTAAACGACGTTTATAAATCTCATAATTACCTCTTCATTAGACTTAATAAACAATCCTACCAAAAGACATCTCTACGATGTTTCGTAACATAGGGTATTATTCTTTACCAGCTACAAATAGACAAGACCCGAATTAACGACATCTTAACCGAGTATAAACTACGTGTTGAAAATAAAACAATATTGATGACTAAGATGTCTTATGGAGACATTAACTCCGCGTATACGACATATGAAACACCCCCTACCTCATACCTTCTTCACACAATAAAAAAGAGAAAACACTATCGGATACAATATCGATACGGAGAGTAATTGACAAACTGTCCTCCCTTTACTGAATGGACAGATAAAGGAATAATCTAACTCTATGAAAGTTTGAAGGGACTTTTGATATTTACCTATTATAAAGTTATTAAGTCTTATTTAGGTTAATAAAGGTGATTTTTTCTTTATGAGGTTAAACCTAATCTTGGTATACCAAACTTATAATCTCAAAACCGGGTATATATTGAGTATTAGGAAAGGAGAGGATGGTTACACACGATTAAATGTAAAGTTTTGTCCCACTATAAAATTTTAGGATTCTATAACGTCTTTATCCTGAGTTGACTTGGTTTGAGAAAGATTTAACTTTTTTCTACCTATTAAAATGTACTCTTTACAAAATTTCAAACCTACGTTGGTTTCATTATATAAAAAAGAAGGAATCTCATTACATAAGAAAGTGTGGGTTTCGTAATGATACATAGTTTCACGATCTTTGATATTAAGACTACCCGCCGTCATAAGGATTTGACTTATTATAAAATGAACCAATATCATAATTGCCTTAAAACCGGGGTTACATATGAAATCACTTCCGTAACAGAATGATAAATCTTTTATTTCCTAGAGTTTACCGCAATCAATATTCCTTTTTTTAGAAGGATCTTTCATTTCAGAACTTCTTTTTGTAAGATTCTTGGCACGTAAATATTAATGACAGAGTTGGAGTACAAAATTGAGACTTCGAGTGTAAAAATGTCTTAGTCGGTCTTATTTGTGACCGAAACAGTACCCTGTCCGACTACATTTCTTGGCATACACGAATTACCGTACCGTGGTCTTCTGTCTGTATCCAGAAACGATATTTAAGGGAAAAATCTTAAATCTAACAGTGAAAAAAAAAAGGAAAACATCAATTAAATTTAATCAAGACGAACAGTCGGACATGGACGGTTTATTTTATAGGATTAGTTTACAGATCGCACGTTTCGTCTTTCTAAACCAGACTACGACCCGTCTGATAACAAGGTAAAGTAGAAATATTGGTATTATGGATTACTTTTGGAAATTTTAGAAAATGACTCTACAATCTAATCCATAGATTTTCCTCCTTCTTTTCTGTCAGTCAACTAGTAATAATAGTTTAACCGACAGTCACCATGTTTTAGAGTAGTTAGACAAAAAAAGACGGTAACAGTTAAGGAAGGTCTGGAAATTGTGGACTCCGGTAGTCTAGGAAGTGTCCAAGTGTAGAAGGAGTTGTGAGAAGATTTAAGTATCCCAAATTGACATACTTCTTGAATGGTCTCAGAAAGGTGATATCAGTTAATCATAAATCAGTTACTTTTATTTGGGAATTCCCTCTTTTTCACTCTCATTTCATTTATTTCATGGAATTATTTACTAATTAAAAAGAAGGTTCGTATAAAAAGTATATTTATTATTTCAATTTAATTATCCAATAGATCACGTAATTGTTTTCACGTTCGTTTCTAACATGTTTTTATAACCTAAAAGTTCTTCGAAATCAAAAGTTCCATAACACCGGAGATATTCGTGTTGTCACGATTAGTTCAGGTATCAACCCACTATTCATGTGTGTAAGAAGGAACAAGAATTTTTCAATGAAAAGATTTATATGTCTTTTGGACATGTAACATATGAGGAAGTACTGTATCATTGATGTTACCTACAACCACTTTCAAAATTTTGTGTCAAGTTTGTGTTAGAAACGGAGTGAAGTGAAACTCAGATAAAAGGAGATTCACGAACATTTGACTACGTAAAATCACAGAGTTACTTATTCCTATCTACCAAAAGAAGGACACTTTAGATATTCCTTAATATCAAGGATTTTACGACTACATACTCCTCCATTAAAATACTTACTAGACCACTTACCTTTTTTTTTAAAGAAATTCTTCCATCTATTTTCTAACGTGTCGTTTGTTTATAGACTAAAATATGTAACAAATATTACCGAAGAGGATACCGTTACGAACATAAATAGACCCACTGTTGGTGTTCAAATTGGTTCAATGTGAACCAAAACTCGAAGGGTCCACCGAGTCACCATTTCTTAAGTTACGTCCTCCGTGTCCTCTATGTCCAAAGGTAGGGAATCACCGTTCTAGGGGCCTTCTTCCTTTTACTTTGGGTGAAGTCATAAGAACGGACCTCTTAAGTTACCTGTCTCCTCGGACCCTCCGATATTAGGTACTACAGTGTTTCTTAGACTATGTTGATTCGTATGTACGTATGAACCAAAACTTAAACGTTTATACCGGTGTTGAAAATCTTTATAATCTTTATAAGGACATCCGTTTGTCTCCGTCTTAACTCTTTGTGTTTCGACCCGTTCGTAAGGTAAACGTCCAGATGACTTTTATTGTTCAGAAGTGATCCATAAGAGGAGAAAATTGTGGTAACTAACCATATTTTACCAGTGACTATAAGGTCTGTGATCTTTTTGAGTGGGTAGTTATCACCTACTTATTGTAAGTATGAAAATGAGACTAACCTAGAAGTAGTTTTTGGATGTTTTGTATTACTAAAAGAAATATAAGTTAAGAGAAGGGTTAATTATGTCTATTTTACAAGTACTTAAAATTTGAACCTTATTTCTAACATAAGAAGTATTTGTTCGTTACACCGAAAGTGACAATCAGTTCTTCTGTCATCTTTTCTTTGTTACGACAACTTGGAATTCTTTCTTTTTTTTTTTGACAGTATTTGTTCCATTTGTGAAAAAAAGACTTATATGGGTTTGGAGAGACACATAGGATTCCGAATCGAAACCTTCATAAAGTAATCTATGGACCTTCTTTACACACGTTTCTATCTACCAAGTCGAGAAGTCACCAAGGGGATTGGGTTCGTAGACATTATCTGAAGAGTTTAGGTTCTATCTACTGGAACTTGGAGAGGGAGGAGATTACACGAGATACAAATAGTAAAACTAATAAAAAAGGTAATACTCCTAATGGTTTGGTGTAAGGTGAAAAAGGGAGTTAATCTTATTTGAAAACACTGAGGTTCAGAGATAACTGTGATGGGAATGGACTTAAGGTAAGTAGGGGATCCGATACTACGTTTTAAAAGGAAGTTCTTGAGTTGGGTCTGTGATTACTCTGGAAGGAGGTTAGTTTCACAAAAATATAGTGGAATAAATACAAAGTCAAGACTATGAAATAGATTAAAGAGTGTAAAGTATTAACACATATAAGACAGAGAGGAAGAACGAAATCAGTTCACTTAGATATATACTTAAGGTTGTAAGGGTGGATGGTCTAAGCACCGAAGTCTTTTTATTCAATTAAAAAGTCTCGGAGTTAAAACAGTACAAATTTTATTCTTATTGTTATGATTGAGTTGTATTTCTGTAATCTACTTTATTTTATACATTTAGTATACGTTAAATCGATCTACTACCGATAAGATTACAATTCCAGATACAGAAAAATGGGAATTCAGAGTTTACGAATCTGGTTATAGAACGTATACAGACAGAATAAGTCAAAGAGTAAATTTTAGGGAATTTCTTATATCCTTAAGACTGGGTACTAGTATTTGTTGTGATATTGGGGGTTTTCTTCTTTGTACTGTTAGATTCGGTGATCTATCTAAAAATCTCCTTTTCTATGTCTGATACCATGTACGTAGGTGGAGAAGGTTTCGGAGTAGGATGAGGTCCCAATATATTGAGTTATTTAATCGGATACCCCTACTATGACTTGTGTCATGTTCTTTGGATACGTTATACGGACCGAGACGGTAAAGTACCAGTACACTTTACGACGTTAAGAGTCGGAGAGAGTTTTCGAGATAACAAAAGTAAATATTTTACCTATGATAGTGAAACCGTAACTGAAGTTCATAACAACTCTAGTTGACTCTACTGGGTTTATATAGACCGTTTGACTTTTTTTTTTTTCTATTAAACTTCAGTTTGAGTGGAGCAGAATATAGGTACAAAATGTTTTGTGTAATAGTTCATTACTTCT
The DNA here is from genome assembly GCA_006410555.1 of Capra ibex. Classification (NCBI taxonomy): domain Eukaryota; kingdom Metazoa; phylum Chordata; class Mammalia; order Artiodactyla; family Bovidae; genus Capra; species Capra ibex. Next base: position 91,102,734 of record SJYO01016970.1, read on the forward strand.
TACAAAGATGTAAACGCTTATGTCTATTACTATAGATGGAACCCCCTTTTTATCCTTGTAATTTCAATTATATGTGTTTAAAGTACAATGTATCGTCAACGATTTTACACGATTATAGATAATATTCCGTAATAAATAATATTTTTGTATCATCCCTACGTTTTAATTGTTGAAACTATACAATTTACAAAAGTGATTACATTTACTAATTGTACCCAAATCAAAAATTCATTTAGATCAACTGGTAAAATTGAAAACTTTACAATGAAAAGAGTAAAGGAGATGACTGTCGTTAAGTACATTTAGAAATTCAAGTAGGAGTCACAGAGTTAGTTCAATAAAATAAGCCACGTAAATTTTATCTATCACAAATCTAATGAACATAAAATCGTTGATTTTAAATGGTGGAAAGGGTTTCTTTAACCAGGGGTAATCCTTGATTTAGATTCTCCCCTCAGTGGCGAACGTTTCGGAATCGTGGTATTACCTTCATTCGTAAAGTATAAAATTAAAACAGCCCATCCAGTATGGGACGGTTCTCATGAAATATTGACGAATTATAAACGGTCAGTAAACTTACATTTATTCAAACAGTTCTCTTAAACCTATTAAATAAAAATAAAAATAAAAATTCGTTGGTACAAACCGTCCGTATAAAAGGGTTCTAGTGGGTCGAAATTAAAATTTAAAGTTTTCGGAGTGTAAATTAGGGAACTCGACCGGACCATGGAACGTGGTAGACAAGGGTACCAAAACAATATTGTCGCTCGTGGACGTCTCAAAACGTTGTAAAGTTCGACTAACACCTGTTTTTAGTTTTATTAATATTAAAAGTATTTCATTTCTGAAGGTAAGTCTGTGGTGTTAGGGTGGATTGTACCTAAAACCTTTTGGTTAGAACGAGTATTACACAAAGTATACCTATTCCCATTAAATAAAGATAAAACAAAAATATCTTCTAGTTAGGAAATTTTGTGTACATGTTAGTTACACCTTAAGATTGTGAGGTCAGTATAGGTATTTTGAGAACATATTAAGATCAGTCAAGAACCTAGTCCCGAAGTACGACACAAAACTAGTCTATTCCGGTAGTCGGTTGTAGTTACCACTTCAATCAGAAGAGAAACTGATAAACGTTAAAAACAACAAAAGAAGGAAAATTTAAATACTGTCGTTCTATTGTAAAACCGAAGTTTATAAAGGGTAACGGTTATCTTGTGTTTTAGGTTTTAAGTTAAGTAATTTTTGGTTTTTTCCTTTCTCACGAGGAAGAGGGACATGGAAACCCTATCTATTCATTAAGTCCATTCGTGTTCTAAGATATAATCTTTCAGACTTGAACACCGTCTTAGTCACAGAAGGTCATTGCTTCTATTGGGTGATGACACATCTGGTAGATGTTCAGTGATCTCTTGATGAGGACGTCGTACTTCTTCATATTCCACCTATGGACCCATAACTGGAGGACGTCGTACTTCTTCATATTCCACCTATGGACCTATGACTGGAAACGAGAAACAGTGATCTCTTAATGAGGACGTCGTACTTCTTCATAGTCCACCTATGGACCTATGACTGGAAACGAGAAACAGTGATCTCTTGACGAGGACGTCGTACTTCTTTATGTTCCACCTATGAACCTATAACTGGAAACGAGAAACAGTGATCTCTTGATGAGGACGTCGTACTTCTTCATAGTCCACCTATGGACCTATAACTGGAGGACGTCGTACTTCTTCATATTCCACCTATGGACCTATGACTGGAAACGAGAAACAGTTATCTCTTGATGAGGAGGTCGTACTGTTTCATGTTCCACCTATGGACTTATGACTGGAAACGAGAAACAGTTATCTCTTGATGAGGAGGTCGTACTGCTTCATGTTCCACCTATGGACTTATAACTGGAAACGAGAAACAGTGATCTCTTAGTGAGGACGTCGTACTTCTTCATATTCCACCTATGGACTTATAACTGGAAACGAGAAACAGTGATTTCTTAATGAGGACGTCGTACTTCTTTATATTCTACCTATGGACCTATAACTGGAAATGAGAAACAGAATCTTAAACCTTTCCTTAGTATTACTCAACAGTTACCCCGAATCAGAAAGTAAAAGATGAAATTTTCGTCATAGGAAAATAAGTGTATCGTAAAGATTCTAAGGAATTTTAGAATTAAAACTCAGGTGACTATTCCTCGATCCGTACTATTCAAACTGTATGAAGAAGATCTACAAGTTTTCCCTCATTATTAAACCATGATATTTAATGGAGTAATTCTGTACTGGGCTATGTACCATCTCACAATATTCTTTTAATTCTCAACCTAGAGATATTATAACCTGAGGTCAGTCATAGTGAGTACTTGTGGGGGATCTTCTTATAATTTTGGATTCTCTTATATGGAAAACCCGTGGTAACGGTCTAGTGAAAACCACAACTTCCTTTTGTCAATTTGGTGGTTTACACTTGATAGTAAGTGTCTCCTTGTCATCCTTACTTTCACCATGAGTCGGATTGTTTAATTCATTGTTCCTGGAACATTTCTACCGACACAACTACCACTTACCCACTATTGAGTTACAGGTTATCTTACCCCCGTTTATGGTCGTTCTTGTTCCCGAAGGGTCCACCACGATCGACATTTCTTGGACGGACGGTCACGTCCTCTATATTCTCTTCACCCAGTTAGGGATCCAATCCTTCTACGGGACCTCGGCCTTTACCGTTAGGTTACGTCATAAGAACGGACCTCTTAGGATACCTGTCTCCTCGGACCGCCCGATGTCAGGTATCCCATCGTGTCTCAGCCTGTGCTGACTTAGTTGAATCGTGTCCGTGTACGTGGTCGTTCTTAATTACATTGATCTCTCCGAAGTATATTTTCCTTCACTTCACTTTCATCGAGTAAGCACAAGTTGTGAAACCCTGAGGTACCTGACATATTTAATAGGAATAGGTATGCTTTGGGGTACTTAAAAGATTCGGTCTTATGACCTCATCCATCGGAAGGACAGAAGTCCCCTAAAAGGGTTCGGGCCCTAGTTTGGGTCCAGAGGGTGTAATGTTCACCTATGAAATGGTCGACTCGGTGTTCTCTTCGGGTTCTTATGACCTCACCCATCGGATAGGGAAGAGGTCGTCTAGAAGGGGTGGGTCTTTAGCTTGGTCCCAGAGGACGTAACGTCCACCTAACAAATGGTTGACTCAAAAGTCCCTTCGTCGAAGTCTATTTTATGATGAATTGTTTAATTCGTTCTATACCCCCAACGTCTTAAAATCATGTCAGACATGTCTTTGTAACCATTGTGAACCTTTGTAAACATCTGTTTTCATAAAATATATCCCAACTTATAGGTTATGCTTCATTATCGTTGTTTATTGTTTTAACACTTGTGATTAAAATTGTGGTGGAGTAAACGAGCGTTTCGAACCTATTTAAACAAGATGTCATTGTACTCGGGTAAAATTTTAAAGACTTAATCATCAAAATAAACTTTTCAACAGTATCTGGTCGAATCAAGTTAATGAGACGTATTTTTGATTAGACTTATCGTAAAAGTAAAGTAACAAGAAACTCTGTAGTAATATTGTATATTCAAGAGAAGATTCAAATCCAAAGAACGGAAGGAGTATACTTTTTATTTTCACAACAATCATAGGTTCTTGACTTAAAGGTGATTTATATTTTTTCTTATATTTATGATAACCAAACTCGTTAATGAAAAATCTATATTCGATTACTTGTACAGTATATGTTTCAAGTAAAGATTTGATAAACAGTTACTTATTTTTTGATCTTCTTAGGAAGACTGAGGGTCCTGGTCTCATATTCTTTATAATTATTTAGTCTTCAGACTTCTACTTGAGGGACATGAAGTGATAGAGGACCTCAAACGAGTTTGAGTACAGGTAACTCAGTCACTACGGTAGGTTGGTAGAGTAGGAGACAGTGAAAGAAGAGGAACACGGGAGTTAGAAAGGGTTGCAGTCTCAGGAAAGGTTACTCAGCCGAGAAATGTAGTCCAACGGTATCATAACCTCGAAGTCGAAGTCGTAGTTAGGAAGGTCACTTATAAGTGCCAACTAAAGGTAATCCTAACTGATCAAACTGGAGGAACGATCCCTGAGAGTTCTCAGTCTATCATCCTACAAGGATTGAGGGTTGTAGTATTAGTAGTATATCGTTCACCAATAAACTATGTCAAGAACCTGAAGTTTAGAGGTCGACACCGAACTAAACTATTGACTGACCTTAACCGACCCTTAAAAGAGTCTTCACTATGTAAAATTACATAGTCCCGACCACTGAAAGTGGTGACTTTCAAGGTGAGTCTAAAAGGACTTAAAAAAGCCAGTGTCTATTTGGAGATAATATATTATGTCCTACTAACATATTCCTTCGTAGGATTTCTACTACGACACTTGCATGACGTGAGTTGTCCGGTCGTTTAAACCTTTTACATCGTCACCCGTGTCCTGATCTTTTTTAGTCAAAAGTAAGGTTAGGGTTTCTTTCCGTTACGGTGTCTTACGAGTTTATCGGCATGTTAACGTGAGTAGAGTGTGTGATCGTTTCATTACGAGTTTTAAGAGGTTCGGTCCGAAGTTGTCATGTACTTGGTACTTGAGCGTCTACAAGTTCGACCTAAACCTTTTCCGTCTCCTTGGTTTCTAGATTAACGGTTGTAGGCAACTCAATAACTTTTTCGTTCTCTCAAGGTCTTTTTGTAGATGAAGACGAAATAACTGATACGGTTTCAAAAACTGACACACCTAGTGGTGTTTGACGTCTGTTAAGAATTTCTCTACCCTTATGGTCTGGTAGAGAGGACGGAGAACTCTTTAGACATACGTTCAATTCTTCGTTGTCAATCTTGACCTGTACCTCGTTGACCAAGGTTTGTCCGTTTCCTCATACAGTTCCGACATATAACAGTGGGACGAATAAATTGAATATACGTCTCGTGTAGTACTCTTTACGACCTGACCTACTTCGTGTTCGATCTTAGTTCTAACGGTCCCCCTTTATAGTTATTGGAGTCTACACGTCCACTGTAGTGGGAATACCGTCTTTCGCTTCTTGATTTTTCGGAGGACTACTTTCACTTTCTCCTCTCACTTTTACAACCGAATTTTGTTGTAAGTCTTTTGATTTTAGTACCGTAGACCAGGTGAGTGAAGTACCGTTTATCTACCCCTTTGTTACCTTTGTTACTGTCTGAAATAAAACCCTCCGAGGTTTTAGTGATGTCTATCACTGACGTTGGCACTTTAATTTTCTGTGAACGAGAAACCTTCCTTTGAATACTGGTTGAATCTGTCGTATGATTTTTCGTCTCTGTAATGAAACGGTTTTTTCTAGACAGATCAGTTCCGATACTAAAAAGGTCATCAGTACATACCTACATTCTCAACCTGACACTTCTTTCGACTCGTGACTTTTTAAATACGAAAACTCGACACCACAACCTCTTCTGAGGACTCTCAGGGAACCTGACGTTCCTCTAGGTTGGTCAGGTAGGATTTCCTTTAGTCAGGATTTATAAATAATCTTCCTGACTACGGCTTCGACTTTGAGGTTATGAAACCGGTGGACTACACTTCTTGTCTGAGTGACCTTTTTTGGGAATACGACCCTTCCTAACTTCCGTCCTCCTCTTCCCCGGTTACCTCCTACTCTACTAACCTACGGTAGTGACTGAGTTACGTGTACTCAAACACATTCGAGGTCTTCAACCACTACCTGTCCCTCCGAACCGCACGACATCAGGTACCACAACGTCTCTCAGTCTGTACTGACTCACTGACTTGACTCGACTATATTCCTTCTTAATTGTGTTACACAATTATTTGTGTATGTTTTTGAGAAATTTTTGTGGTCCATTCATTTCTGGTAATAAACCGTGGGGTGAGGTCATGAGAACGGACCTTTTAGGGTACCTGCCTCCTCGGACCATCCGACGTCAGGTACCCTAACACTTCTCAGCCTGTGTTGACTCGCTGAAGGGAAGGGACATGATTGATTTTACTCTGTGTCTTTCTGTTTATAGTACACTAGTAACGAATATACACTTTAGACTTTTTTTTTCATGTTTATTTGAATAAGTGTTTGTCTTTATCTCGGTGTCTACATTTTTCGTTTGGACATCAACGGTCACACCCCTTCTCCCTCTTTCCTTTACTATTAAATCCCGTAACCCTGACTGTATAATGTAATGATGTATATTTTATCTATTGATAATTCCTGGATGATTTATCGTGTCCTTTAAGATGAGTCATGAGACATTACGGGATTTTTTCTCGTCTATATACATATACATATCGACTAACTGAAACGACATGCAGACTTTTATTGTGTTGTAACATTTAGTTGATATATGGTTAATTTTTTTATTTTTATAGTCTATTTATATTCATGTATATACAGATTGAGTTAAAAATTAACATACTTACGACTTATAAAATACTTTCAATTGTTTTATGAAAACGAAAGTAATGACGGTAGTACTAGTATTTTATGTCCACAGGTCGAAAAATTCATTCACTATGATTAAAGTACGAAATAGAGAACATATTGACCAAGGAGAATTTTTTGTCAGAAAACTTTGACGAGTGAAGAGAACCGGTCTCCCTTACGAACAAATAAATAAATAAAAACCGAATTTAAGGATAAGATGTTAATACAAATAATGTTATCTTACGAATTAAAAAGTTTCCTGTTATTCCTCTCTACTTATTATCAGGGGGAAGTAAAATTATTGTGACGAAAGGATCCTAAGGATACAAGGGTGGAGAAAAAGCGACAGTACGAAGTGAGATAAGTAAGGTAGTCGAGATACAGGTCCTGAAAACAGAAAATGGAAGTGTTCTAAAAGGAAACTTCTTAGAGAATAAGAATCAAACGGTTGATAATGGAAGTATGGTAGTTTCATTGCGACCGGTAATTAAACCGGTAACTAGTCTGACACTAATGAAGTACATAAATGGTATTCAATCGAGTAAATTTAAAGAACATGACGCTATGAAAATCAAGTAAAGAACCTTTACATACATACGTACTGACTCATCTACATCAAAAAGAAGATGGTGAAGAGTTTAAATGGGGACACACTTGATAGATTCTCGAAAGGAGGATCCTATGTTACATGACCACAATGAAAGAGGTCGACTCTTCTCCTGATCACTAACTCCATTTAATCAGTAGAACCTTACACTTCAGATAATCGATAAATTCCACGTTATAAGTCAAGACCTTCTTCAATTTATCTCTGTTAAATTTTACTTATTTTTCGTATGGATATAGAAAGGACTTTTTTTGTCGTCGATATTGAGGTCAGAGTGATTTCACTTTACCAATTCCTGTGGTGGTTCATTTGACTGGTTGAGTCATACAAGTTCCGGTCAGGTCTACCCTAAAGACTACGTCAAAAAAATGAGGATCAGAAGTCTGGAACTCTGACCTGTAACAAATGGTAACAGGAAATAGAGGGTTCTATAGATCACAGAAATGAACTTACATCACCTGTGTATCACTTCAATAATAACAGTAATAAAATTTCTTATTGAGAAGATTTCACTCCGTTTCTGACACTTTTACCGTATATTTCCTAAAGATAATAAATGTATCTTTCGGTACCTTTAAAAGTTATCCTATCAAACTTTAATGGTTAGGGTAAACTTTCTCGATGTGATAAAAGTGTTTTACATTAAATAACTGATTAACTTTAACAAAGGTGATAAAGTATTAAATAAAAGAACGTGAAAGAAAGTAAAATTCATTTTCAATTTTCACTAAAAATTCGAAGGTGTTAAGAGTTTCGTATAGAGGAGAAACAATTTAGACTGAATGTTCGTAGGAGAACTTAACAGGGCACAGAAAGAGGTAGGTAATTTGACGGTATGTGCACTTCGTACGAGAAGAAGTTTTACCATCCTTTATTTTTTAGTGTTAATTTACAATTAAATTTTGAAAAGTGTTGAGGAGACCCGATCTCCAAAAGACGAAAACAAAACACACACACAACGTACACTATTACCAGAGACTTCACTTAAATTTCACGGATAAAAGTAACATATTGATTTTAACTCATGGATAGTATCCTTTTTCCGACGTGTGCAACACCTCCCTCCTCCTTCGAATAAAGTTACTTTCCACTAAATAGAGATTAATTTACAAAAAGTCAGAAATTAACCAGAAGTAAAAAGTGAACTTGAAACTCCGACATAAATCCAGTGTCAATCCTTTCTTAATTCCATCTTTCCCTTTTGAATTCTATTAATATTTTATTAAAATTTTAACAATAAAATTTCCCTTCCAGACTCTGACTTTGACTATTTGTCTAACTAGAAAACGTTGATTCATCTTAAAGTAAAACGACAGAAATTATCCATAAAAATTCCCGGATCCGACGAATCGAACATTTTACTACGATTATTACATATATAGTCAAATCGGAGAGACTTCCTCTTTTGTCGTTCGGTGAGGTCATAAGAACGGACTTTTAAGGGTACCTGTCTCCTCGGACCACCCGATGTCAGGGTTTCCGGTGTTTCTCAGTCTGTACTGACTCGTTGATTCGTGTTAATCGGATATTTAACTCTTTATATATAATTGGTATAATTTATAGTCGTAAAATTTAATCGTTTAAAAATTTGAGACTTACAACCATTCTATAATCGTAATCTCTTCCTTACGAACACAGTTTTAGGATGTAAACAATAACACTAAATACGTTAGAGAGACCGGGAGAGAAAGAAGTAGACATTTTACCACATTGTCAAATTAGGTCTCGAAATAATATTTCAATATAGTCGATTATTTACGCTTTTCGAATCTCAGACCGTGTATGATTTTAGGGTTATTTACCTTAACAAAATGATCACTGATATCGAAGGGAGCCTCTTCCGTTACCGTGGGGTGAGGTCATGAGAACGGACCTTTTGGGGTACTTACCTCCTCGGATCTTCCAACGTCAGGTATCCCAGCGACTCCCAGCCTGCGCTAGCTCACTGAAGTGAAAGTGAAAAGTGAAAGTACGTAACCTCTTCCTTTACCGTTGGGTGAGGTCACAAGAACGGACCTTTTAGGGTCCCTTCCCCCTCGGACCACCCGACGGGAGATGCCCCAGTGTGTCTCAGCCTGTGCTGACTTCACTGAATCGTCGTCGTCGTCGTATCGAAGGGACCAGCGAGTCGACCATTTCGCAGACAGAGGTTACGTCCTCTTGGCTCAAGCTAGGGACCTAGCCCTTCTAGGGGATCTCTTCACGACCGTCGGATGAGGTCGTGAGAACGGACCTCTTAGGGTACCTACCTCCTCGGACTATACGATGTCAGGTACCCCAGTGTCTTAGTCTGTGCTTACTCACTGAAGTGAAAGTGACAGTGTCTATGATTTCACTGGAGAGAAAAAAAAGTTGGAGGTAAATTATATTTTTACTCTTACACATACGGGTGACGACCCGTATGTGTGACTCCTTTGGTCTTAACTTTCTCTGTGTACATGGGGTTACAAGTAGCGTCGTGTCAAATATTATCGGTCCTGTACCTTCGTTAGTTCTACAGGTAGTCGTCTACTTACCTATTCTTTAGACACCATGTATATGTGTTACCTCATAATGAGTCGGNTACTCTTACACATAAGGGTGACGACCCGTATGTGTGGCTCCTTTGGTCTTAACTTTCTCTGTGTACATGGGGTTACAAGTAGCGTCGTGTCAAATATTATCGGTCCTGTACCTTCGTTAGTTCTACAGGTAGTCGTCTACTTACCTATTCTTTCGACACCATGTATATGTGTTACCTCATAATGAGTCGGTAATTTTCTTATGTAAACTTAGTCAAGATTACTCCACTTACTTTGGCCTCGGCTAATATGTCTCACTTCATTCGGTCTTTCTTTTTGTGGTTATGTCATATGATTACGTATATATACCTTAAATCTTTATACCATTACTATTGGGACATACACTCTGTAGTTTTCTCTGTGTCTACATATCTTGTCAGAAAACCTGAGACACCCTCTCCCTCTCCCACCCTACTAAACCCTCTTGCCGTAACTTTGTACATATTATAGTATATTCTTTGTTTAGTGGTCAGATCCAATCTACGTCCTATGTCCTACGAACCCCGACCACGTGACCCTACTGGGTCTCCCTACTATACGCCACCCTACACCCACCCCTAAGTCCTACCCCTTGTACACATATGGGTACCGCCTAAATACCACTACATACCGTTTTGGTTATGTTATAATATTTCATTAATCGGAGGTTAATTTTATTTATTTAAATTTAAATTTTTTTTTGTTCGGTTTTTTTATTCTTACTTATTTATAGTGATAACTATTCGACCTTAAGATACGAATCATTAAAACTTTGAAATGTAAGTTTTCATTGTCACTTCTTCTCTACAGTATAATCAACTCGGTAATCAATAGTAATATTCAACGGTTCGTGACACAATTCGTGAAAGAATGACTGAAAAGTTTAACCTGGATAGGGAGATGACCTCAATGTCCTTGACTCCTAAGGTCTTCAATTCATCGTATGTTGACCTATAGTAAGTTTGTAGAACCCCAGATTTACTGTACACACGGGGTCGGGAACGAACAGAGTTGGAAGAGGAGTAGTGAGATCAGTAAAACTTTATAGTACGGACAAGAAAGGTATCGTCCTTGACCCTAATTGACTAGATCTTATTAAACGGGGACATAAAAATGTATAGTAAGGACAAGTATTAAACAGAGTCGTAGAGTAGTGGTGTGTCCTTCCTAAGAGAACTAGTAAGTCAGATTTATTCCAGGAATTCTGGACCAATGGGGTCAGAGAGATCGTGTAGTAGAATGAAATAAAAGAAGTTACATGAATAACGATAGACACCAACGGAATAAATAACTTTTTTTTATGATAGAAGACATCATTTTAAATTCGAAGTATGTTTGTTCTCGGTACAAAGAAGTAAAGTATGACCGGTTATGTATGAATAACCCATTTAGTTAATTATCTTCGAAACTTGAAAACTAATATCGTAGGAACTAGTACAACGTTAATAATCGATAGTCAAACTTAAGAAAATGAATACTGTCGCATAACTCTGACTGGTGTATGTAAGACAAACTGTTCAAACTCAAAAAGTAAGATAACTATAATTATGGATCTTTTTATTAAGGTGTCATTTTAGTTGTTTATTATTGAGTTTAAATCCTAGAACTTTTCTTTTTGTGTTTCCATTTACAAATATTTCTGCATTCAGGTAATTTGGTCTGTCAAATAGATAATTTCAATATATAAATAATATCCGACTTATACATGTGTGGTGGATTTAAATTGTTTTTTTACAAAGTATGAGAACACATGAGACACTCTTTTGAACGTTTTTTTAAAAAAAATAAATGATAACTAGTGTTACAAAGTTAGATTTCTTCGAGACCGATAATTTCGTCATATATCATGGGACTAACTATAAAACTCAAACATATTAACTAGATAGGTACTAATTACATATTGTAAAAAATTTTTAACCATAATTCTTTTCTACATTAATAAGTACAATTACTGATAAATCACGATCAGGTAGACCGTTTTGACTAAAACTTAGTCAAATCTCTTATTTATTTTTGTAATATAATAAATAGTATATCATGAGAGGGTTATAGTTCGTAATATAAAATTTTATATGTGAAAATGACGAAAACATGTTAAAAACGTAATCCATAAACCTACACTTAATATGTAAAGAAATTATACCTCCACAATTTACTTGAATTATAAAATAAAACTTTATTTACATCTTAAATCCATTTTAAAGAAGACAGAGTCATGTCGTACTGACGAAAAATATCACTTTCGGAATACTCCGGAATTATGATTTCTCACCAAAGTCCAATTTCACACGGTGTTCACGAAGACGAAATAATCTTAAAGGAAAATCCTAAATAACTCTCCCTCTGTAAGTCTCACAGTACTTTTTATTTTGACTACGAAACAACAACAACCCGAGATTTGTGACATGAAACCAACCAATATTACGATGGTTTTAGGTGTATCATGAATTAAATAGATTGGAAGACTACCACTTACTTGTTTCCATTTTTATTGTCCGATCAATATTTGATCATGATACCACTACTGTAACACTTAATAAATTTTTCCCGTATAAGTTACACTGGTACCTCGGTAGTTAGTATTATCTGTAACTACTCTTTTTCTCCAAAGTCAGTGAAGGATAGACGTTCCTCTTGTTAAGATAGAGTGTCCATCGCTACTTCACGACCCACTGGACTACAGTGAACGTAACAACGAGATGGGAAACTTGCCTCGTTCATCTAAGAGAGTTATAATCTTAGCTTACTCATTTATTTAAGCGTCAAGTGACGGTGAGAGGAAGGTTCACGTGTGAAGTTAAACAGATTGTTATCTCTCCTGTCTTTTCGTCTTTAGAGAATTTCGCGTCTACTTAAAAAATACCTTACAAGTTTAGGTCGACGTTTCCTACCCCAAAATTTACCATCGTCTGTGAGAAAATCTCCCTCGGGGTTCTCTACTTTAGAAAACCTTTACAAAACATGACTTAAGTAAGGAAAAGTGCATGTGTAGACATCGAAAAGAAGAAGACTTCGGGACGAAATTGATTTAACAAGGTGGAATCTCAAGTGTAACTAGTGACTCTACCGTTTACTTTTTTGTGGAGGAAATAGAAATTTCGGGTCTTAAAGTTAAAATTCATTCTTGTCAAAAATTTCATGTACCCACATTATGACGACATAAACAGATGAAGTAAGTTATCCTTTTTAATTCAAACGTCCTTTTATTTCTCCACCGTCCAATTCTTTTAAAAATTTTGTATAATTATTAAAATCAAAGAAAAAAGGAAAGTCCACTAGTCTTATTAAAACAGGTGGTGTTAAAGGTGGAGTCCCGAAAGATAAACTTACAATTATAACGTACGTAATTAAATATATAAATTTAAGACTCATAGTTAAAAGGACAGTGTTTTAGGATGTTTTAAGAGACCGTAAATGTTTGACGTTTCGATATTTTTCGATGTAAAAAAAGAAGATACTGATATACCATTTTAGGTGATGAAGGGATATCGGATAAGTGCAAAATCCCACATTTGGCACTTACCATACGTTAAAAAGAAACGTTCCTAAGAGAATTTTTAAGCACTTACATCGATTTGTACGAAGGGAGAAGATAAAGATAGGAAGGGACTGGGAGGAGGTGGGTGATCAGTAATGGGGAGGGATGTTCTCATCCTTATACTATTCACAAACGTAACGTAAGACGTAGACGTCCCATTAGAGGACTTCGGACGTGTGATGAGTAAAAATAAGTGAAAAGGAGACATTATATAAGACCTTCATATAAGTAGAGGTGGATTGGAGGTCTTGGTGAACTTTTTACACATGGTGGTGAATTAACAATTATTGTCCATTTAGTTTCCATTTTCTATTGATTAATTAAAAGATCGAGTCAAAATAAAATGACAATGACAAAACTCTTTTATATTGTTTTGGGGTAATCACAATTCCATTCGGGTACTTTGTTGTATTATATTACGTTCTTTCTGTAAATTATCACATCTCCTTACAATTTAATGATTAATTGAGGTTCAATGACATATTCTTTCGGAACATTAAATGTCCTAATAACGTTATACGTCGGACCTAACGGTACTCCCAGTCGATCCCTCGTAAAGAAAGATAGAGAGGGGAATCACACCACCAATGACATTTTTAGAAGAGTATAATTTTGCGTGACAGGATGGGTGTCAAGTAACGACGATTAATCGTCGTCAACTCTGAAACGATCGTCAGTGAAAAAAAGATACAATCCGGCGGTTTACAATGGCTGACGAATTCTAAGAGGTACGTGTTTCACAGGTCGACGGGTCGAACGTGGTGTTCGGACACAGAAAGTCGACAAAGTACAGTTGAAATTGTGGACACGTTTCCTTTGTGATTTAGTTTAACAGACAGGACGGAAAAAACCACCCTTCCAGTAGTTTTCACGAGACCTATAAAACCGGGACGAATAGTAGATGAAGATCTTTTGACGTGACTTGTATGTCTGTGTGTGTCTGTGTGTGTGTGTGTGTGTGTGTGTGTGTGAGGAAAAATAAATTCGAGGGGCACTCTGGTCCCTGAGAGACTTTGAATTTAGTGACGGTATAGACGGTACAGTTTCAGTTCACAAAAGTGCCAGATAAATTTGAAAATAAATTCGTTATTCTGAAGTCTTTCAGTAGAAAATCAAAATGGATTTATATATTCTTCTTACGGTATTGAAACTACTTATTAACTAATTTATTTGGTAAGGATGTAGTTTCCGTCCTTCTTGTCGAGAAGTGACTTTCCGATCTGATAGTTTATCCTGAAACAACAGGAGTTGTAACGAAATCTTGACGTCGTAATGTCTCATTCTTCTTGTAATTAAAAACTCCAGAATATACTAGTACATTTTATTTTAACTGACGAAAAAGAGTATTAATTTGTGATCATCACAATTTTGTGATATTTAAACTTTTGTTAGTATGTCGAATTAGTAAAGGACAGACAAGGTAACCGAAATACTGATTAAGTATAAATTGGAAGAACCCATGGATGAAGAAATTTTTTAAGTTTCGTTGACAGTGAGTACAGAGTATGGACACGTTTCCCCTTAGTCTCGAATTTTTACTATATCTTACCCTTCTACTATATATTACCTGATTCGACAAATATACTAAATCATCGTTTTATCGGAGACGAAATAATACTAATGTCTCGTTAACTATTTATGGAGTGAGTAAATAAGAAAAGATAAATATCGCTATGTAAAGTACAATTTCTATTCATATTAACATATTCACACGTTCATAAATGTAATTATAATCGTAATGTTATATAAATTAATCCGTTAGTCTTAACTTTCCCCTTACTAAAACCAGATATATAGACAAACTATGATAATAAAAGAAATGGAAAGTTAACTTTAAGATATAAAATTGAATTAAGTAAGAAGGAAGTAAACATGAAATTTTTTCGTTTTCCTACCGTTTTAAATGAATACTGTACTCATATTTTAAGTAACAAGACTGTCCTTACTTAGGTGTGTCTGACACTAGTTTTGACATCGGGATCCCATTGTGTCTTGCTCACAGTTGATGTAAAACGACAAGTCACAGTGTTTAGGGGAGGTCCTTAAAGTTAGTGTTATAGGACTTAAAAATAAGTACATTGTCAATGTTTTTTAATATCTCTCCCGTGTATATTTCAATATACCCGAACTCAAAGTCTTGTTAGTAAAACACTAAATTCTTGTCTTATAAGAAAAAAGAAAAAAAATACTTTTTCCTTGTTATCTCTATAATAAGTCAAAAGTTCTAATATAGTGGCCTCTAAATATACATTTTAAGAACGATCATATTGACAGAAGAGGGACTTGATAAGTTTTACATAAGTCAGTTTTAACAGTTTATTCGTGTATCCATCCAGTTATAGTGATTCTAATGACTAGTTTGTGAAAAAAAGGGGGAAGGAAAGAAGTGGGAGACGTACAGACGTGAACCTCTTTCTCCGACCATCTCCCTATACTTTTAACGAGAAATTAGGTATGGTTATGTCGACTAAAATGTCCGTGGTTATTCTTATACATGTTTTTCTTTAATAAATTTCGGTTATTCACTAAGATTAACAAATTCACGGATAAAGTATTGATTTATTTCCAGAAATCTAATACTTCGTCTTGAAAGTTTCCAACCAATTGGAGCAACTTGGAGTCATCAGGTCAGACGTGTAACCCTTATTATTGTGGATGAAATATCAAGTAACAACTGCTTATTAGAGTCATAATTGATCTACTTATCCTTTCAAAACGTTTAAAGACCTTCAAACATCCAGAACTAGGTCTTCGTTAGTTCGAGGTGTTCGGTCCCGACCGACACGAGAGAGACTAAAAAGAAGTGGTTTAGAACGTAGACTCTCCAACTTGACTTATCAGAGAAAGTTCGACACCATACTGACTGACTCCCTCTACTTCAGAATGAGGAGGTTTTCTATATAAAAACATCCCGTATTCTTTTATCGTTGGGTGAGGTCATAAGAACGGACCTTTTAGGATATCTGTCTTCTCGGACCACCCGACATCAGGTACCCAACTTTTCTTAGTCTGGGTTGAGTCGATGACTTGTGTTCTGATTAACTAGTCAACTCACCGATTTTTTAATAGGACACGTCCCCTTATCTAATCCTCCCGTAATCCATAAACCTCAAGTAAAGTGTATCGTGGTGACTTTACAGTGACATCTCAGGATGGTTATTGTAGTGGGGAAGAGTGTATGTACGGTCATTTAAACTGGAAAAAAATTTTCGAGAGTACACAATCAGTCTTTAATAAAAGAGGCTCCACGATAATTTTATACTGTATAGTAATAAAATACCCACAACTTCCCCTTATCTTTTATTAATTTTTACCGACGACATTTTTATTTATACATACTGTACTTCTCGGGTCCTCGTCTACTATTAGAGACCAATCTAATGAACGATATACTACACTTACACAACAGAGATTCCCCCTTTTCTACGGTGACTTATTCGAAACTAAGATAAGAGTTTAAGAACAAAGGGGTTTATTAGCTAAATACATTAGAACATATCATATTCGATGTCACACAAAGACCTATTCGGGTTAGCGGTTCATCAACAACATGACACGATTTAGTGAGTCAGTACAAGTTGAGAAACGTTGGGGTGTCTGGTATCGGGTGTTCTGAGGAGACAGGTACCCCTAAGAGGTCCATTTTTATGACCTCACCTAACGGTACGGGAGGAGGTCCCCTAGACGGGTTGGGTCCCTTGCTTGTGTCCAGAGACCTTAACGTCCGTCCAAGAAATGGTAAACTCGGTGGTCCCTTCTCCAACAATTGATGACTCGGTACTCCCTTCATCGACAATTACTGGATATTTCCTCTTTATTATATTAGGACAGAAGTGCATTTTTCATTTACTTTTACGGTCCGTTGTAATTCTCCTACGACACACTGTTTACTACTACTACCAGTGATAAACACTTCGGGAATGATCCATGAATTAATAAATAAGGAAGTTGTTCACCGTATTTAAAGGATGAGACACGGTTTGAAACCAGATTTACGTCCTCACTCTTTCGTTGATTGTTTTGTCTGTTACAGACCGGAAAATTTGAATATTGCCACTTCGTTACTTATTTTTATTTTTATGACTCTGTAAATTATACTGATTCTGTTTGTGAAATTAGGTGTGACACACCTACTCTTCTGTCTCCGTCTCTCCATTACAGTAGTCAGGTGTGAGGTTGTCCACCACATTACCGTCTCGACTCTCTAATGTATGCAGGTATACAGGAGCACGGTGTAATACGAGATAGAGTCTTTTCTGGGTGAAACCATTTCATCACTTTCTCTATCGAATACAACTTCAAACTGGTACTAAAGGACTTGTTCCTTCAGAGACCGAGATAAGAGTTTCCTACGTTTCGTAAATCTATCTTAAGAGTAGTTTGTATCAGTTTATATATCGACTGTGAATCTGACCTAATATAAATCTTCTGTTCCCTAATTAAAGCCCGTTACCTTACCTCTTCCTATTTTCTTCTTCCGTGTTTTTCAAGAAGAACCCTCTAAGACACAATGACCACTTTTTAGAACTGATAGGTCAGGTGTTAGGCATCTGTGCATTGTAAAAAATTTAGCTCTCCTTAGGACTATCGACACAACGCCCTTCTCATTACACCAGTGGCACTTTCGTGTGTTCCGACGTCCTCACTCTCAAACGTACCGTCCCACCGATCATTTTACGATATTACTAACACACTTTTAATCTCACTAGTGTCTTCTTTTGTTTCATCTTTTAAATGTTTATTGTATTGATCTTTTTTTACTACTTGTCTATCTTAAACCCCATCCCTCTCGTTGACTCTTCCTCATTGTCGTTTTCTACCTCTATCGGATTTCGACCTCTTCTAACCTTGATGAATATCCTTCACCCTGGTCAATCGTTTACTTTGTAATCGCACATCTCCCTGACTTTGACTTTACCAGTCCAGTCCGATTTAGTCGTCGGCTATAACAAATCGGAAGGAGGGACGGTAGTTGATATGGATAATAAAGGGTCCGGTGAAGTTTCAAGAAGGGTTGGTTCTCTCCGGGTAAACACTAAAATTGTAGGATTTTAGGTCTTATCCTAGTAGACTAAAAACTCTCTAAACAGAAATGGATTATTCAGTTCTTATCGTTCTTCTCTATTCTTTCGGAAGGAGTCGTTAGTTACGTTTCTTTATCTCCTTTTGTTGTCTTACCCTTTCTGATCTGTAAAGAAATTCTTTTAATCTCAATGGTTCCTTTGTAAAGTACGTTTCTACCCGAATTATTTCCTGTCTTTAAATTTTTTTTTATTTATTTCCTGTCTTTAACATACCTGGATTGTCTTCTTCTTCTATAATTCTTCTCCACCGTTTTTATGTGTCTTGACATGTTTTTTCTAGAAGTGTTGGTTCTATTAGTACTACCACACTAGTGAGTGGATCTCGGTCTATAGGACCTTACACTTCAGTTCACCCGGAATCTTTCGTAGTGATGGTTGTTTCGATCACCTGTACTACCTTAAGGTCAACTCGATAAAGTTTAGGACTTTCTACTACGACACTTTCACACCTGAGTTATACGGTCGTTTAAACCTTTTGAGTCGTCACCGGTGTCCTGACCTTTTCCAGTCAAAAGTAAGGCTAGGGTTTCTCTCCGTTACGGGTTCTTACGAGTTTGATGGTGTGTTAACGTGAGTAGAGTGTACGATCATTTCATTACGAGTTTTAAGAGGTTCGGTCCGAAGTCGTTATATACTTGGTACTTGAAGGTCTCCAAGTTCGACCAAAATCTTTTCCGTCTCCTTGGTCTCTAGTTTAACGGTTGTAGGCGACCTAGTAACTTTTTCTTTCTCTCAAGGTAGATAAAGACGAAATAACTGATACGGTTTCCGAAACTAACACACCTAGTGTTATTTGACACCTTTTAAGACTTTCTCTACCCTTATGGTCTGGTGGATTGGACGGAGAACTCTTTGGATATACGTCCAGTCCTTCGTTGTCTTAGTCTGTACCTTGTTGTCTGATCAAGGTTTATCCTTTTCCTCATGTAGTTCCGACATATAACAGTGGAACGAAAAATTGAATTTACGTCTCATGTAATACTCTTTACGACCCGACCTACTTCGCGTTCGACCTTAGGCTAACGGCCCTCTTTATAGTTATTGGAGTCTATACGTCTACTGTGGTGGGAATACCGTCTTTCACTTCTCCTTGATTTTTCGGAGAACTACTTTCACTTTCTCCTCTCACTTTTTCAACCGAATTTCGAGTTGTAAGTCTTTTGTTTCTGGTACCGTAAATCAGGGTAGTGAAGTACCCTTTATCTACCGTTTTGTCACCCTTGTCACAGTCTGAAATAAAAACCCCCGAGGTTTTAGTGACGTCTACCACTAACGTCGGTACTTTAATTTTTCACGAATGAGGAACCTTCTTTTCAATACTGGTTGGATCTATCGTATAACTTTTCGTCTCTGTAATGAAACGGTTGTTTCCAGGTAGATCAGTTCCGATACCAAAAAGGTCACCAGTACATACCTATACTCTCAACCTGATACTTCTTTCGACTCGGGGCTTCTTAACTACGAAAACTTGACACCACAACCTCTTCTGAGAACGCTCAGGGAACCTGACGTTCCTCTAGGTCGGTCAGGTGAGACTTCCTCTAGTCAGGACCAACAAGAAACCTTCCTTACTACGACTTCGACTTTGAGGTCATGAAACCGGTGGAGTACGCTTCTCAACTGAGTAACATTTTCTGAGACTACGACTCTCCCTAACCCCCGTCCTCCTCTTCCCCTGCTGTCTCCTACTCTACCGACCTACCGTAGTGACTGAGATACCTGCACTCAGATTCACCTGAGGTTCTCAACCACTACCTGTCCCTCCGGACCGTACGACGCTAAGTACCCCAGCGTTTCTCAGCCTGTGCTGACTCACTGACTTGACTTGACTTGACTTATTCAGTTTAAACTAGTTTGGATGGGATGAACTTAGTAAAAAGTAAACACATGGTTTTAAGTAATCTCTATAGTCATCGGTATTAAAAGAGAAACATCAGAATAAAATAACGTGTTTTGTACGTTTTGTGTTCTTTAGTTTTTTATTCTATCTATGTAAAGTGTCGTAGTTGTGTGTACAATAAACAAAGAAACATAGAAAGAAGTCAAATTCTATCGACATAGGTCATATCTACCTTAAAACGTAAGACTCAGACCTTTCCTTCTTACCCTAACCGAAAATCCTACGCCATCCGAAGTTTTCACTCTTGACTCTCACTGGTTAAGAATAGAAGTGGGGACGGAGTCCTTCTCCGTGTTAATGATCCCAAAACTCTACGTCGGGTGTCGAACTTTTGAGTCCGTACCCAATTACCACCCGCAGGGACCACCGAGTCTGCTAATTCTTAGGTGGACGTAACGTCCTCTGGTCCCAAGCTAGAGACTCAACTCTTCCTTTACCGATGGGTGAGGGTATAAGAACGGACCTCATAAGGTACCTGTCTCCTCTGAACACCCGATGTCAAGTACCTCAGTGTTTCTCAGTCGGTACTGACTCGTTGATTATGAAGTCCTAGAACTCCATCTTAAAGAAGAGACTGTTCAGACAGAAGGAAGGAAAGTTCTAAAAGATCGACTATTCTACTCGGGGTGAGTATGATATCTCCCATTAGAGGAAATATGTTTCAGTTGATTAATCTCTACAATTGGTGTAGATGATTTATCAAAGTGTCGATGTGATTCTAATCACAAACTAATTTATTATCTTACGGTATTATAAGTAACTCCCTGAAAATACAAGGTCCCTGATCATACCTACACTAAAATATCTATACTTATCTCGATTCTATTTTAGGACCGGAAGTTTCTTGAATGTTAAAAGAATTTTCTATCGACATACTTATTTAATTATATTACGTTGTACTAGTTACGACCAAAATACGTGTTCGTAGGTACCATACTGTTTCTCAACCTGTACTGACTCACTGATTCGTGTGTGTTTACACATTATAACCAAGTGACTTCTTCCTTTTGAAAGGGTCCTACAACCAAGTCTCTTCGGAAGGACCTCTCATATCGTAAACCTGTTTTAGGAATTCTGAAAATTAAATTACTCGTTGTCAGTAACTTTAGACAATTACGATCTACGTCAAGATCCCCGACCCTAAAATATCTTTTATAGAGTTGTAAATATTTCGATCACAAGGTACCCCTCTAACCTCTCCATCTGTTACTTTATTCGTTGTTTATTAATTGTAGGAATCATCGTCACTAAACTCGATAGA
The DNA here is from genome assembly GCA_006410555.1 of Capra ibex. Classification (NCBI taxonomy): domain Eukaryota; kingdom Metazoa; phylum Chordata; class Mammalia; order Artiodactyla; family Bovidae; genus Capra; species Capra ibex. Next base: position 91,124,127 of record SJYO01016970.1, read on the forward strand.
TTTTAAATAGTTCTAGTATACTATGTCGAAGAATAAAAGATGAAATTATAAACTTGACTCTGTATTTTCTGTTCTTCTTCCCGAAGGGACCACCAGACCACCGATTCTGAGCCACGGAGGTTAAGTCCTCTGGACCCAAGTCAGGGACCAGCCCCTTGATCTAGGGTGTACGGTGTTGATTCTCAGGGGTACGACGTCGATTTCGAACCACTTCGGTTATTTATTTATTTCAATAAATCTTTTTTTTTTTTTATTTATTTTCTGTTCTTTTTTTTTTGTCCACTTTTCTTTCCAGAAAGATTCGTCTCTCCGTCACCCACGTTTTCGTATGTTGTCAGTGGTGGTCTCGTTATCTTTTATTGAAATAGACAAATTTTAAACCTAAGTTTTTTCTAAACTAGATAAGATTAACAGTGTTCTATAAATGTAATTTAAATTTATAATTTATGATGCAAAATTAATCAAATTTCATTCAAGAAACCAGAATTTATCGTTGACCCAAAAGAGATAGTGGGAAAAAAAAAATTTAATCCCCTATCAACAAAATGTTACAAATAATCAAACCCGACATGTTACTTCACTTACTTCATATACTTACTTATCACTTAGGGTGGAGGGGGTAGGGTAAGTAGGTCCAGTGGTGTCTCGTGACTTGATATAGGGTCACGATGTCTCGTCCAAGAGTAGTCGACAGCCAAAATGTATAGTGTCACGTGTATGTAGCTAGAGTCGGAGGGCTAAGTGGGTGGTAGTGGTGGTGGTGATAGGGGCGGTACAGACGTCCAGGTAAAAGATATAGATATAAGACTTTCGTGGATACCAGTAGATTAGACACTGTTTCATCTGAAATAGAACAAAGGGTAGAAGAAAGGTGATAAGAATTCTATAACGGGACCACACAATTAAAGTTTTAGACATAATGTTTGAGAATTCATTAATCTTCCGGGGAACTGAAGGGATCACCAAGTCTGTCATTTCTTAGACGGATATTAAGTCCTCTGGTTCCAAGCTAGGGACCCACCCCTTCTCGGGGACCTTTTCCTTTACCGTTGTGTGAGGTCATAAGAACGGACCTTTTAGGGTACCTACCTCCTCGGGTTACCCGATGTCAGGTGTCCCACCGTTTCTCAGTCTTTACTGACTTACTAAAGTGAAAGTGAAACCTGTCTTTTCTCTAGTTTGGTTAGTTAGGATTTCCTTTAGTTGTGACTTAAAACAAACCTTCCTACCAACGGTTTCGGTCTCGAAGTTATGAAACCGGTGGACTTCGTTTCTCGGATGAGTAAGGTCTGTTGAGACTACGACCCTTTCTAACTACTATCCTCTTCCCACGTTGTCACACACTCTACCAACCTACCGTAGTGACTGAACTTCCTGCACTCAAACTCGTTCGAGACCCTTTACCACTTCCTGACTCTTCAGACCGTAGGACATCAGGTACCCCGACGTTTCTCAGTCTGTATCGAATCGTTGACTTGTTGTTCGTTAATCTTCGGTAAAATAAACCATGTGTCCACTTTGCAAGTAAGGTGTATAACGACTCTCTACTCTCCTATCTACCTCAGCCGACTATTACCGAGGTTTCTATTCAGGGACGGAATTAGGGACCATGGAACTGAGAATGTAGTATACCATTTTAAAACCGTCTACTTTAATTTAACTCCTAGAACTTTACTTCTGTGACAGGACCTAATAGATCGACCTAGGATATACGATAGTGGTTACGGGAATCTTTTCTCTAAGTGTCCCTGTATTCCATATCTTCTCCTCTTCTGTTACCTCGCACCACCGTCTCAACCTCACTACACTAGTGTTTAGTTCTTTGCGGTTGGCGGTGGTTTTTACCCCTTAGTTCCTCGACTAAGACTCGGAGTCTTCTGTACACCGGGACGGTTGTGGAACCAATACTGATTCATTTTACTAAAGTCTGAAGACCAGGGTCTTGATAACTTTCTTTTTTAACAACAACGAAAATCTGTGGTTTATTCAAAAAGCTTACAATGTCGTCGATGTCCCTTGTTTGGGTTACCTAAAATCCACATAATTCGTTGTCATCTTTCTTACTTCTCTGTCTCAGTTTCTTTTTTTGTTGTGGGTCCATCTACACTGACCACTATCTACATTTCAGGTTACTATATTTGTCGTTATAACGAATCCTTGGCCCTTACAATCCAGGCACTTAGTTCCGTTTAACCTTCACCAGTTTATCCTCTACCGTTCTCACTTACAACTGTAAAATCCTTAGTCGTATGATTTTACCTGACCTTACCCACTTAAATTGAGTCTACTAGTAATATCGATGATGACACCCGTCCTTAGGGAGTCCTCTTTACCTCATCGGTAGTACCAGTTGTTTTCACAGACTTTCCGTCATGAACCTACGTTAGAGTTTTTACTGTCTTACTAGAGACAAACAAAGGTTCCGTTTGGTAAGTTATGGTGTCATTAGGCTTAGATACGGGGTTGGTCAAGTGACTTCTTCGACTTGAACTCACCAAGGTACTTCTGGACGTTCTGGAAGATCTTGATTGTGGGTTTTTTCTACAGGAAAAGTAATATCCCCTGACCTTACGTTTTCATCTTTCAGTTCTTTATGGACCTCATTGTCCGTTTAAACGGGAACCTCATGTCTTACTTCGTCCCGTTTCCGATTATCTCAAAACGGTTTTCTTGTGTGACCAGTATCGTTTGTGGAAGAAGGTTGTTGTGTTCTCTTCTGAGATGTGCACCCGTAGTGATCTGCCAGTTATGACTTTAGTCTAACTAATATAAGAAACGTCGGTTTCTACCTCTTCGAGATATGTCAGTTCTTTTTGTCCTGTTCCTCGACTGACACCGAGTCTAGTACTTGAGGAATAACGGTTTAAGTCTGAATTTAACTTATTTCATCCCTTTTGGTGATCTGGTGAGTCCATAGTGGATTTAGTTTAGGAACTACTGATATGTCACCTTCACTATTTATCTAAGTTCCCTGATCTAGACTATCTGTCTCGCGGACTTCTTGATACCTACTTTCAAACACTGTAACATGTCCTCCGTTACTAGTTCTGGTGGGGGATCTTTTTCTTTAGGTTTTTCCGTTTTACCGACAGACTCCTCCGGAATGTGTGTCGACACTTTTCTTCTCTTCCCTTTCCGTTCCCTCTTTTCCTTTCTATCCGGGTAAACTTATGTCTCAAGGTTTCTTATCCTTTCTCTCTGTTCTTTGGGAAGGAGTCACTAGTCACGTTTCTTTATCTCCTTTTGTTATCTTACCCTTTCTGGTCTCTAGAGAAGTTCTTTTAACCTCTATCGTTCCCTTATAAAGTACTTTTTTACCCGAGTTATTTCCTGTCTTTACGATACCTGGATTGTCTTCGTCTTCTATAATTCTTCTTCACCGTTCTTATGTGTCTCCTTGACATGTTTGTTCTAGAAGTACTGGGTCTAATAGTGTTACCATACTTGTGAGGGGATCTCGGTCTGTAGGACCTTACACTTCAGTTCGCCTGGATTCCTTAGTAGTGATGTTTGTTTCGATCGCCTCCACTACCTTAAGGTCAACTCGACAAAGTTTAGGACTTTCTACTACGACACTTTCACGACCTGAGTTATACGGTCGTTTAACCCTTTTGAGTCGTCACCGGTGTCCTGACCTTTTCCAGTCAAAAGTAAGGTTAGGGTTTCTTTCCGTTACGGTTTCTTACGAGTCTGATGGTGTGTTAACGTGAGTAGAGTGTACGGTCGTTTCATTACGAGTTTTAAGAGGTTCGGTCCGAAGTTCTCATGTCCTTGGCACTTGTAGGACTACAAGTTCGACCAAAATGCTTTCCGTCTCCTTGTCTCTAGTTTAACAGTTGTAGACAACCTAGTAACTTTTTCGTTCTCTCAAGGTCTTTTTGTAGAAGAAGACGAAATAACTGATACGATTTCGGAAACTGCCACAAGTCAAGTCAAGTGAAGTCAGTGAGTCAGTGTGTACTGAGAAACATTGGACGCCTTTTAAGAATTTCTATACCCTTATGGTCTGGTGGACTGGACAGAGGACTCTTTAGACATACGTCCAGTACTTCGTTGTCAATCTTGACCTGTACCTTGTTGCCTGACCAAGGTTTAGCCCTTTCCTCATGTAGTTCCGACATATAACAGTGGGACGAGTAAATTGAATATACGTCTCATGTAGTACTCTTTGCGACCTGACCTTCTTTGTGTTCGACCTTAGTTCTAACGGTACTCTTTATAGTTATTGGAGTCTATACGTCTACTGTGGTGGGAATACCGTCTTTCACTTCTCCTTGAATTCTCAGAGAACNCCTCATGTAGTTCCGACATATAACAGTGGGACGAGTAAATTGAATATACGTCTCATGTAGTACTCTTTGCGACCTGACCTTCTTTGTGTTCGACCTTAGTTCTAACGGTACTCTTTATAGTTATTGGAGTCTATACGTCTACTGTGGTGGGAATACCGTCTTTCACTTCTTCTTGAATTCTCAGAGAACTATTTTCACTTTCTCCTCTCACTTTTTCAACCGAATTTTAAGTTGTAAGTCCTTAATTCTAGTACCGTAGGTCAGGTTAGTGAAGTACCGTTTATCTACCCCTTTGTCACCTTTGTTGCCCTCGGAAATAATAAACCCCGAGGTTTTAGTTACGTGTACCACTGACGGTTGTACTTTAATTTTCTGTGAACGAGGAACCTTCTATTCAATACTGGTTAGATCAGTCGTATAATTTTTGTATCTGTAATGAAATGGTCGTTTCCGGGTAGATCAGTTTCGATAACAAAAAGGTCATCAGTACACACCTACACTCTCAACCTGATATTTCTTACAACTCACGACTTCTTAACTACGAAAACTTGACACCACAACGTCTTCTGAGAACTTTCTGGGAACCTGACGTCCCTTTAGGTTGACCAGGTAGGATTTCCTTTAGTCAGGAGTTATAAGTAGCCTTCCTGACTACGACTTCGATTTTGAGGTTATGAAACCGGTCGACTACCCTTCTTGTCTGAGTAACCTTTTCTGAGACTACGACCCTTTCTAACTTCCGACCTCCTCTTCCCCTTTTGACTCCCACTCTACTAACCTACCGTTGTGACTGAGTTACCTGTCTTCAAACTGATTTGAGAACCTCAACCACTACCTGTCCCTCCGGACCTCACGACATCAGGTACCCCAAAGTTTCTCAGGCGGTACTGACTTGTTGACTTGACTTGACTTGACTTCAATTGTCATCTGTACACCGAATAGTTGTGGACCAGTCTCCGAAAACGACTTTGTCTTTTCTTATGTTACGACGGACCTATCACGACTGGGGATGGAATCGAGAACGGTGTGAGAGTCATCACAGTTGTCTAAGACCCCTACATGTGTCTCAACATGTACTGGATCTCTGATTTGTTACTGTGTGTGTATATTTTACGGTTCTCATTTTAAATCGAATACCGAAGTCCCAAAATAGAAAATTAGAGAATCAAAGTTGTAGGTATGTAGTTGGTTTAATCCATTGGTAAACTTGATTGTACGAGTTAACTCATGTGAATGGTGACTCATTAATGTAATTCGTGTTTAAATAGAATTTCTACATACTTAAAAAAAGTAACAAAAAGTGACTTTATACATCAATAAAACTACCGTAAAATTACTTCGGAGTCTTTGACATTGACGTAGAAGTACCTCCATATACAAATATATAAATATTATGAACAACTTAACAAGGTGAAAGTATAAACCCAACAAATGTTTTTATAGACGAAACAACAACAAACCAACGATTCAACATAGGTTGAAAAAACGTTAGGGTACTTGACATATACGGTCGAGGAGACAGGTACTCTAAAGGGTCCGTTCTTGTGACCTCATCCAACGGTAAAAGAAGAGGTCCCCTAGAAAGGTTGGGTTTCTAGTTTGGACACAGAAGACGTCGCGTCGGACTAAGAAATAGTGACTCAGAGAACTCTTCGGGATATATAGACGAAATTCTTCGTGTTATTATATTTTATAATTAAATTATTTCAGTTATCCATCCTCTCTCTGTGATATTTTGTATCTGGAAATATAACTAGTTTTTTGAAACAACTAGTAGACTAGATTGTAAAAGAAAATCTGATCTGACTGAGAAGGGACCACCGAATCGTCATTTCTTAGACGGACACTACGTCCTCTGAGTCCAAGTCAGGGACTCAGTCATTCTAGAGGACCTCTTACTGTACCGCGAGGTCATCAGAACGGATCTCTTAAGGTACTCGTCTCTAGGTACCCCAGAGTTTGTCAACCTGTGTTGACTTCGATAAATCGTCGTCGGATTCTGAGTCTCCCTATTCACTAATCTGATTTCCGTGTTACGTTCGGTAACGTGTTTTGTTTTTATGTTGGGTACAGAAGACCGAAGACCAAGTTCTGAGAAGTAGGGTCTGGAGGACCAATAAATGTAACAGATTCTGTCTATATACAACAATTCTAAAATTCACCGATTTCCTTCTTTTCGTTTCATCTTTTTATTTCACTTTCACTACCTTTAGTAGATCCCTAGTCAGATTTTCCTTTTATCTATAGTAACACTAATATTTATTTTATATAACAGACTATTATATACTGATATTTTAGTTGAAACTTTATACCTTTTAGACAAAATAGAAAATTTCGTTTAAATCTTAAATTTTACAAAAACTAAAATTTCGTAGTTTTTAATCAGTTCCAAATCTAAAAGATTATCGTAGTCAATAATAGTTATTCTTCATACTCTTTCTTATAAAATTACGAGAAAATATAATTAAGATTTTATAATATGAGACTGTATCAGAGTAAATTGAAGTCAAGTCAGTGAGTCAGCACAGGCTGGGAAACGCTGTGGTACCTGACGTAGTGTGGTCCGAAGAGACAGGTAGTGGTTGAGGGCCTCAAGTGAGTTTGAGTACAGGTAGCTCAGCCACTACGGTGGTTAGTAGAGTAGGAGACAACCAGGGAAGAGGAGGGCTGAAGGTAGAAAGGGTCATAGGCCCAGAAAAGTTTACTCAGTCATGAAGGGTAGTCGACCGGTTTCATAACCTCAAAATCGAAGTCGAAGTCATGAAGGTTACTTATCAGTCCTGACTAAAGGAAATCCTACCTGACCAACCTAGAGTGACGTCAGATTACCAGAGAGTTCGCAGAAGAGGTTGTGGTCTCAAGTTTCCGTAGTTAAAAAGTCGTGAGTCGAAAGAAATATCAACTTGAGAGTTTAGGTATGTACTGATGACCTTTTTGGTATCTGAACTGATCTACCTGGAAAGAACCGTTTCGTTATACAGACGAAAAATTATGTGACAGATCCAACCAGTATTGAAAAGAAGGTTCTTCGGTCACAGAAAATTAAAGTACCGACGTCAGTGGTAGACGTCACTAAAACCTCGGGGAGTTTTTATTTCGGACGGTGACAAAAGTGACAAAGGGGTAGATAAACGGTACTTCACTAACCTGACCAACAGTGCTAGAATCAAAAGACTTACAACTTGAAATTCGGTTGAGAAAGTGAGAGGACCAAGTGAAAGTGATTCTCGGAGAAATCAAGAAGAAGAGAAGGAGGGTATTTCCACCATAGTAGACGTGTAGACTCCAATTACTATAAAGAGGACCGTTAGAACTAAAGTCGAACACGAAGAAGGTCGGGTCGTAAAGAGTACTACATTAGACGTAAATTCAATTTATTCGTCCCACTGTTTTGTATCGGAACTACATGAGGAAAAGGCTAAACCTTGATCAGACAACAAGGTACAGGTCAAGATTCACAACAAAGAACTGGACGTATGTCTAAGGAGTTCTCCGTCTAGTCCATCGGACCATAAGGATAGAGAACTTTTTTAAAGGTGTCAAACAACATGGGTGTGTCAGTACAGAAACCGTATCAGTTATTTCTTCTTTTACAAAAAGACCTTAAGAGAACCAAAAAATTATTAACTTGTCTACAACCGTTAAACTAGAGACCAAGGAGATGGAAAAGATTTAGGTCGAACTTGTATACCCTCAAGTGCCAAGTTCATGACACCGTACGAAACCTCATAAAACTCGTAATGAAACGACCGCACACTCTACTGTTGTTAACACACCAACAAACTGGTAAGAAACCGTAACGGAAAGAAACCTTAACCTTACTTTTGACTGAAAAGGTCAGGACTCCGGTGACGACTCAAAAGGGTTAAACGACTGTATAACTGACATCGTGAAAGTGTCGTAGTAGAAATAATAAACTTTATTGAGTTGACCTTAAGGTAGTAGAGGTGATCGAAACAAACATCACTACTCAGGAATCCGGGCGAACTGAAGTGTAAGGTCCTACAGACCGAGATCCTCTCACAAGTATGGTAACACTATTAGACCCAGTACTTCTAGAACAAACATATCAAGAAGACACATAAGAACGGTGAAGAAGAATTATAGAAGACGAAGACAATCCAGGTATCGTAAAGACAGGAAATAACTCGGGTAAAAAAGTACTTTATAAGGGAACGATAGAGGTTAAAAGAACTTCTCTAGAGACCAGAAAGGGTAAGATAACAAAAGGAGCTAAAGAAACGTGACTAGTGACTCCTTCCCAAAGAACAGAGAGAAAGGATAAGAAACCTTGAGACATAAGTTTACCCAGATAGAAAGGAAAAGAGGGAACGGAAAGGGAAGAGAAGAAAAGTGTCGACACACATTCCGGAGGAGTCTGTCGGTAAAACGGAAAAACCTAAAGAAAAAGATCCCCCACCAGAACTAGTGACCGAGGACATGTTACAGTGTTTGAAGGTAGGTATCAAGAAGTCCGCGAGACAGATAGTCTAGATCAGGGAACTTAGATAGATAGTGAAGGTGACATATCAGTATTCCCTAAACTAAATCCATTATGGACTCACCAGATCACCAAAAGGGATGAAATAAGTTAAATTCAGACTTAAACCGTTATTCCTCAAGTACTAGACTCGGTGTCAGTCGAGGAACAGGACAAAAAGAACTGACATATCTCGAAGAGGTAGAAACCGACGTTTCTTATATTAGTTAGACTAAAGTCATAACTGGTAGATCACTACGGGTGCACATCTCAGAAGAGAACACAACAACCTTCTTCCACAAACGATACTGGTCACACAAGAAAACCGTTTTGAGATAATCGGAAACGGGACGAAGTAAGACATGAGGTTCCGGTTTAAACGGACAATGAGGTCCATAAAGAACTNAGACACATAAGAACGGTGAAGAAGAATTATAGAAGACGAAGACAATCCAGGTATCGTAAAGACAGGAAATAACTCGGGTAAAAAAGTACTTTATAAGGGAACGATAGAGGTTAAAAGAACTTCTCTAGAGACCAGAAAGGGTAAGATAACAAAAGGAGCTAAAGAAACGTGACTAGTGACTCCTTCCCAAAGAACAGAGAGAAAGGATAAGAAACCTTGAGACATAAGTTTACCCAGATAGAAAGGAAAAGAGGGAACGGAAAGGGAAGAGAAGAAAAGTGTCGACACACATTCCGGAGGAGTCTGTCGGTAAAACGGAAAAACCTAAAGAAAAAGATCCCCCACCAGAACTAGTGACCGAGGACATGTTACAGTGTTTGAAGGTAGGTATCAAGAAGTCCGCGAGACAGATAGTCTAGATCAGGGAACTTAGATAGATAGTGAAGGTGACATATCAGTATTCCCTAAACTAAATCCATTATGGACTCACCAGATCACCAAAAGGGATGAAATAAGTTAAATTCAGACTTAAACCGTTATTCCTCAAGTACTAGACTCGGTGTCAGTCGAGGAACAGGACAAAAAGAACTGACATATCTCGAAGAGGTAGAAACCGACGTTTCTTATATTAGTTAGACTAAAGTCATAACTGGTAGATCACTACGGGTGCACATCTCAGAAGAGAACACAACAACCTTCTTCCACAAACGATACTGGTCACACAAGAAAACCGTTTTGAGATAATCGGAAACGGGACGAAGTAAGACATGAGGTTCCGGTTTAAACGGACAATGAGGTCCATAAAGAACTGAAAGATGAAAACGTAAGATCAGGGGATATTACTTTTCCTGTAGAAAAAACTCACAATCAAGATCCTCCAGAACGTCCAGAAGTATCTTGGTGAGTTCAAGTCGAAGAAGTCACTTGACCAACCCCGTATCTAAGCCTAATGACACCATAACTCACCAAACGGAACCTTTGTTTGTCTCTAGTAAGACAGTAAAAACTCTAACGTAGGTTCATGACGGAAAGTCTGTGAAAACAACTGGTACTACCGATGAGGTAAAGAAGACTCCTTAAGGACGGGTGTCGTCAGCGATATTACCAGTAGACTCAATTTAAGTGTGACTAAGGATTTTACAGTTGTAAGTGAGAACGGTAGAGGACAAACTGGTGAAGGTTAAACGGAACTAAGTGCCTGGATTGTAAGGGTCAAAGTTTCGTTATAACGAGAAATATAGTAACCTGAAATGTAGGTAGTGGTCAATGTAGGTGTGGACACACAAAGAAAACGGAACTAAGGTAGAGAAGTAAGAAAGACCTCAATAAAGAGGTGACTAGAGGTCATCATATAACCCGTGAGTAGCTGGACCCCTCAATTAGAAAGTCTCAGGATAGAAAGACGCCGGGGTACCTGAGATGTCAGGAACCTTAAGAAGTCCGGTCTTATGACCTCACGTGACGGAAAGGGAAAGGTTCCCTAGAATGTTTGGGTCCCCTGACTTGGGTTCAGAGGGTACACCGTCCATCTAAGAGATGGTCGACTCGGTGTTTCCTTCAGGAGAAAGTGGAATTAATAGGTAATTACTATATACTAGGTAATACACATACATATAATTATTCCTTATATAAATTTTTTATTTGTTACATCAAAGGTGGAAATGAAACATTTTAGAGTTGGGGGACTGAGATAAAAGAGCAGACATTTTACCCGAAAACTCTTATACGTTCATTGATCAATAGTTAATATCGTTCTTAAATATATGTTTTTAGGAGACTTTAGATAGTTCTCGAGGTACATACTACACAAACACAAACATACTAACACATAGACATAAACACTATTATTAACGAAGAAGAAACCGACAGTCCTATATCACGTCGTTTTTCTTTTCCGTATCAATAATATATCGTTCTTATGTTTTTTTCCTTTCTTTTTAATAAAGGATGTTATTTTTTATCTAAATTCCACTCTCTACTGGAATAATAAGTTTTGTTGATTACGAAACACAACAGTCTCTTTAATTATAGAGGTTTTGAACGTAATCCTTATTTACGAATTTATTTAAAACCCCCCATCTATCGATACAGGAGACTGATTACCCTCTACCCACTGGAAATTTTACTGAGTCTAAGGTTTTTGTTGACTGAGGAAATAAAGATGTTAGACACAAAGTAAAACACTTTTTGTTTCCTTACGCATATCAGTTCTCGTTTTAACGTTTGGATTGTCCCTTGTCCTGACCCTCGGTCCCCTGGGGCCAGAATGAAGAACCCGGAACGAACGAGATACACACTGGAACTTGTTTAGTGAATTAGGAGGACCCGAAGTCGGGGTAGTGAAGGTTGTACTTCCTCCAGATTCCAGGGAAGATCGAAATTGTGAAGGACTGTGATTCTAAGGTTAAGAATCGGAGAGAGAATGGCATAAACTGTGAAACAACTGTATGACAGTCTTGTGAAGTGTGTAAAGGTGTTTCGGTATTGTTTCGTAATAGTCCAGTAATTGTGTCTAAAAATTTCTCTTTGAATTTTGATAACAAGTGATCTGTAAACATTGTTGTGAATACAAATACGATAATCTAAGGAATCACTTCAATATCTTTATTTTCTACATCTATACGTGGATTTTTTTTTTAGGGTGGAAAAATTTAAGTGTGTGATACTTCTTATTTCAACATTATGTCGATACGTACCGTTTTTTATGGTAAATGAAAAGGGGTTACTCGTTTATTGATGAATTGATTTTCTTCTTTTCTCTTTTTAATAAAAATCGAAATCCTTTCAACACGGGTCCAAAAAGTACCGGAACAAAAGGTAAGGAAGGTATTTACTAACTGCATTTGTACATAAAGAGTACCACACATACATACACACATACACACACACATGGAGTCAATGTAAATTACAAATACCCGTGTCTGACAGGGTCTGTAACCAGATGTGTGTAAAGGATAAGGGGACGCATGGGAGTTGTGTGCATATACAAAAGAGTAGTGATGGTCTATGACTTCCTCGACACGAGAACTTCTGAACTCAGGAAATAAACATTGGTCCTTTTGTTAGACGGATGTGACCGTCTAATAGTATCAGTCTTAAAATGGACCTAAGTCCATCCACATTTCTAGAAGAAGAGGTCTGGTAAAATTTTACGAAAGGACTCGTTTTAATTGTATAGGGAAACGGAAGATATTGAATTAGGTCTAGAATAGGTGGGAAGGGTGATCTGAAATGAGTTAGATTGTATGAACCGTTACAGAGTCTCTAACACGGACGTACACTCCCGCCATAAAAGTTAGTATTACGAAAGGTTTACCCACAATCCCTCCCCAAAACAGTAAGAAAGATGTCATAAATCAAAAAATTTTTACTTGTGTAGTAATCCTGTATTGTGAAAATCTTTATCTCGATGGTCATGTGGTCCACCCCCTCTTAGTCATATGACTAATTATTGTGAAAAGTAGGTTCATAGTGTTCGGTCACTACTTCGAAAAGAAACAAACGTGCACTATCTCAGGGACAGGGATACATCGGATATAAGACCCAGGTCCGTCTTGACTTGAATTTGAAGTTTTACTATTGATAGACGGTAAAAGAATTTTCGTGAAGTTCTTTCTCCACCGGAATGAGAGTGTTTACTTAATGCAATGTTGTGAAATCGTTTCTTTCCTTCTATGTAATAAATCGTCGAGAGGTTTAATGTCATTTACTCGAATTTAAATAATTAACTAAAATAGGTAAAATGTGACTTTTTCATTTATTTCACTTCATCTTATTTACTCGGAACGTCAAGGTCGGGTGACCGATAAAATTCACTTTGACCTTTAATTACTCCACTAATTCCTTTTATACCACTTTCCTCCTTTTTTTCTCCGGAATTTATGAATTCGATCTACTTGTGTTCACATTTGTGAAAAAATAAGACAACGTACTTTTATTCTCGTGAACGAGGTTACAACTACGGAGGGGGACTCGTGACGGTAGATCGTCCCCGACATACTCGCTGGCGGAACCAGGGATCTCACCTGGGCAGGGTTGTGGAAAGGGTCGTCCGGAGACGTATGGCCACCCGGGGTTCCTGGACGATGACGACTCTTCCGGGAGTGTGTCAAGGGGGAGAATAGGGTGGTACTGTTACGACTTCCATTTGTTCGATTTTCTTCTCTGTGTGGTTGGTCTTAATGATTCGGGTCAGTTTCACCGTCTCTACAATAACGACTAGTTGTGGTAAAAGAGAAAAAACATGATTAGATTGTGTCAACTGAACCCGTTAGTAAGGGGGTGACCGAGTTCAGTTTATTCGGGTCTCTAAGTTTAAAGATTTATCATTTAAACATTTATCACGGTTCTTATTTGTTTGTCTTCATACCAATGAATAGGTAAATGTAAATCTCCCTAAAAGTGTAAGCTTTCGAGGGCATTCCTGTTTACTATGACACGTAACCTTTCTGATACCTCCGACGTAAAAAGGTTAATTACAATAAGGATTATTCCCATTAGTAATTAAGATAGAAATTTTTTTTCTTTGATTTTGACTTTATTTTTTCTTTCTCTGAAGGATTTTCAGTGTGGTCGACACACAACATAATCCTTAGTAAGGTCGGAGGGAGTACGACGTTCGGAGAGGTGTTTCATTTTGTAAACCTCCGATTGTACCTGGACTTCATCGACAAGATTGGTCTTCCAGTTTGTATGACTTGGATGATGGGCTCGGTTCAAACCTCCTTTATAACTTTTTGTGTCATTTAGAATGCCACTCGATATTTATGCGTATTTATGTGATTTTAAATGTCAAGTAATACGAGGACAAAACAGGAAGAACGATTTCAGTTTTTAGTGTGAGTGGAAAGAAAATTATCTGTAAATGACATGTAATCCTTTGTTCGGTGTATCACTAAGTTTTATGACGGTTAAGAGTCGTCCAGTTTATCCACGACTAACGTCTAAATTTGATCCAAGTAGGAAGAGTCAAAATATACACTTGTAACCTAAAAGTTACGTGCTACGTCCCACACGCACATACATAGACACACACACGCAAATGAAAAATAAAATAAAATAAAATAAAATTAAAAATAATAATAATAAAAATTAAAATTTTAGAAATTAAGAATGTACGTAAGGGTTTGTACTTGGGGGGAGGGTGGATTAGTGTGAGATTTTAGTGATAACGGTCTTCGATAGAGTGGTAAGTTTATTTACTGTCTCTTTAACGGTTATTCTTGAAAGTCAAAAGATTAGAGTATTTGATACATTTTTATGGGTGATTTTTTCATTCATCTAGTAGATACTGTTTTTATGATTGGTATCTAGAAAATATGTCGAGACCTTAGTAGTGTATTTTAGTTACAAATGTTCTAAGATTGGATTTGTAAAAGTAAAAATCGTACTACAAAATTATAATAAAGTCTTTATTTGAAAGTACATCTCTATAAATTACTTAAACAAAAATCAAGGTAAGATAGATGGGTTACTTTCGTGAGATATTCTTATTTTGAGTTTACTTTAACCTTTATAAAAATAGTGTATTATATCACTTCTTAGTGCTATTCGTATATCTCAAAACGTATTACAGACCACGTCTCTGACCGTTATGACCGGAGAGGCTCTCGAACAAATTTTTTCAGGGAGAGATCTTTTGACTTTGTCTTACAGGTAAAATCGTATCGAGGAGGGAATAAAAACACTTACGATTTCAAACCCTCTGTATCCATATTTTGTCATCGAACTACTAATTGTTCTATATCTTACACGGTTCATAAAGGATTCTTTTTTCACTTTGATACGAATTTTAAGTCGTCTAATGTAACCTTGTGAAATAAAAGATTGTTATCTTCTTATTCCATGTATAATGACTTTTAATAAAACGTTCCGTGACTAGTTTTACGAAAAGTTTACTATCGGGTGTCCAAAATTAGAAAAGAGGGGTTTATATAAGATTGTATAAAAGTATTTTCCACTCAGAACAGAGTTGCTGATACCTTTAATTTGAGTTTTTATTTATTAGTCCAGGAGATATTCAAGGTGACCGATCTTATAACCGTCTAAAAAGAGAGGTCATACTAAACTAGATTGGTTAAATAGATTGTCAAAATAAAACGAAATTAGAAATAAAGAAATATTTACGATATACTTTGTATTGGTGTAGTTTTTTATCTTATGTTAAGATGTTACTTTATAAAAGAAAGTAAAGAGTATCTTGAAACAGGGTACCCACGCTTCCTAAATAGAAAGAAACTGTTTTCACCGAAGAGATCCAGTCCAGTCTTTAGATGACACCGACTCACCACCTCCGGATGTCTCTGATGAACTTAAATATGGACCGGTACCTGTTGTTTATAGGAACAAGAAAATTTCTCGATATTTGTGTGGATGACCCAATCGGAAAGGTCTCTGTAAAATTTTCTTGACTATAGATGTCACAAGATAAAGTTAGTTTACCTCGGTTTAGACTTGACAATTGGAGACGATGAGACCTTATAGGGTAAAATGGACCAGAGATGTGTCTTTAAGTCTAAGTGATAATAAGTGATAACAAGAGACGGAACACCCCTGTAACGTCTACGGAACACTAAAATAAAAACCAAATAGTGAAAAAAAAAAAAAAAGGTTAAACGGACGATGTAACTCTTTACCCGAAGGACCCACTGAATCTGTCATTTCTTAGCCGGACGTTCCGTCCTCTGGACTTAAACTAGGGACTAAACCCCTCTAGGGGACCTCTTCCTTTACGATGGGTGAGGTCATCAAAACGGACCTCTTAAGGTACCTGTCTCTTCCGACCGATCGATATCAGGTGCACCAGTGTTTCTCAACCTGTGTTGACTCACTGATTGTGAGTCGTGAACTCTTTACATCAAACAGTACAACAATCATGTCCAAAATCTGACTATTATAGATTGAAATGAAGAAATAGTAATTGTAAAGAACATATCAATGATATCTCTTTAAGAAGTGGTCATATGAATTAAAGTAGTTACAAAAGGATAATTAAAGACACGTTATCTTGTGTTTCCTGTACTAATTAATAATTCTCTCCCTCCTTTCTTCTATGTCCTATTTAAATTTTCAATCAGAAGAGGATTACATTAACAAAAATTTAAACCTTGGTATCATATAAATTGTGTTAAAAAAATTTAGAGTTTTCTTTTATTCTTGTGGTAGGAATTTTAACCTTTTGTTTGACTTTTTTATTTTATTTTTGTTGTTTTTTATTTTTTCGTTGTTAAATACAACAAATACGTTGTATTTAACCAACGTATTTCTAGTCTCCCTACCGTATAACGTTTGATGAAAATAAAAAAAATAAAATAAAAAATAACATGTCGCATTCTTCATATCAACAAATAAAAAAAATTCTAAATTTTACAAAATAAAAAATAAAAAAAATTTTAAAATTTTAGAAATTAAGAATGTACGTAAGGGTTTGTACTTAGGGGGAGGGTGGAGGGAGGGGTATTGTAGAGAGACCCAGTAGGGGTACGTGGTCGGGGTTCGTACGACATAGGACGTAGTCTGTATCTGACCGCTAAGTTAAGAATGTACTATCATATGTACAATCTTACAGTAAGAGGGTTTAGTAGGGTGGGAGAGGGAGAGGGAGACTCAGGTTTTCAGGTAATATGTGTAGACACAGAGAAAGGGACAGAACGTATGTCCCAGCAGTAACGGTAGAAGGATTTAAGGTATATATACACAATCATATGACATAACCACAAAAAGAAAGACCGAATGAAGTGAGACATATTAGCCGAGGTCAAAGTAGGTAGAGTAGTCTTGACTAAGTTTACTTAAGAAAAATTGCCGACTCATTATGAGGTAACACATATACATGGTGTCGAAAGAATAGGTAAGTAGACGACTACCTGTAGATCCAACAAAGGTACAGGA